>JADKLZ010051826.1:0-26543 GCA_021533235.1 Biomphalaria straminea | reverse complement strand
GTGCTATTTGTAACGTGTTCTCTGTGAGTGCTATTTGTAACGTGTTCTCTGTGAGTGCTAATTGTAACGTATTCAATGTGAGTGCTAATTGTAACGTGTTCTCTGTGAGTGCTAATTGTAACGTGTTCTCCTCTCTGCCAGCCTCTCATGACCTCTGGGAACTGGTGAGTGCTGAGTACGCGGAGCAGCTGGAAGAAGATGGCCAGTACCATAAGGCCGCCACCTACCTCCTGGCAGCCCACAAGGTCTACCAAGCCATTGATCTGTTCAGGAGGCATCGTCTTTTTAGGTGAGTCAAGGTGACTTAGTGGGATAAACAGATGCAGTACTCAATTTTAGGTACATTTAGTCAAAGCATATGTTGATGTCAGAGACAAGGGGGGGGGGGCAGAGGGGTTTGGGAAAAGTTTTGAAAGGTAATATTCAAAGTTGTTAGGAAAACCAATCTCCAGACTGGAACTTTGAATGGTATGGGCAATTCAAAAGACTTCATTTGTTTGGATAAATCTTGTTGTTTTCTTTTAGTACTTGACACTTTTCAAGGAATACCTTCAATCTAAACATCCACTATTACTCTCATTCCCTCTGCCTAATCCTACATTAACTTTCATCTTAGTAAAAAAAAATTAAAAGTTTCAAACTTAACTGTACAAATTATTTTATTAAAATTTCAGAAGGATTATATCTCTATGTTTCACCTGACGAACTAACAATCCTATTAGACTATTTTTATTACAGAAAATCAGTAATATCCCGTTTGCATAGGAAAAATAAATATGAATAATGTTTAGTTGATTATTTTATCTCAACCTATAGTAGGAATGACTAGTTTTGTTTTAATCACTGTCTGTCTCTTTACTGTTGTGTAACTTTGACATTTAGTGATGTCTGTCTCTTCACTGTAGTGTAACTTTGACATTTAATGATGTCTGTCTCTTCACTGTAGTATAAATTTGACATTTAATGATGTCTGTCTCTCTTCACTGTAGTGTAACTTTGACATTTAATGATGTCTGTCTCTCTTCACTGTAGTGTAACTGACATTTTATGATGTCTGTCTCTCTTCACTGTAGTGTAACTTTGACATTTAATGATGTCTGTCTCTTCACTGTAGTATAAATTTGACATTTAATGATGTCTGTCTCTTCACTGTAGTGTAACTTTGACATTTAATTATGTCTGTCTCTTCACTGTAGTGTAACTTTGACATTTAATTATGTCTGTCTCTTCAAGCATTGTTTGCTAGAGAAATAATGAGTTCAATGTGTCACTCCACAGGGAAGCAGTATCACTGGCTCGAATTCGACTGTCTCCTGTGGATCCACTGCTGGAAGATCTGTACACAGAGTGGGGCCAGAACTTGATGAAAGATGGACTCTTTGAACAAGCAGCCAAATGGTCAGTTGCTTTTAATGTGTTGGATTAGACCAGTTCAAACTTTTCTATCCACTCTCTGGATGGAAGAAAGGAAAAGAAAAAATCTTGAATGATGTCATCAACTACTTCTAGATGGTCATGTTGAACTATGTGGTCTCACAGTTTTATCTCCAGCCTGTTGGATTCAATGGAATGCTTGGGGATGGTAGCACAGTTTGTCTTGGTGCTGTCATGGAGGCCATTGTTAACTAATTGTTTATTAAACTGTGTATCATGGCTGCCTGATCATGAGGTGGGCATTCTAGACTGTTGTCTGGATGGTCCTGGGTTTGAACCCTGCCAAATGTTTGAAATCCTTTAAAAATATCTAAAGAAATCCTCCACCTTAAATAAACTATCTTGCAGTACAAAATTTTGAGAAAGAGTGTTGTTCTTGTTAAGTAATTCCAAAACAAGTTTACATTTATATAAATTTTTTTCTTTTTTTTTTAGGAAATTATATTTAGTTCTTGTGTTCTAGTTATCTGGCTATGAGACATATATTTAGTTCTTGTGTTCTAGTTATCTGGCTATGAGACATATCCAAGAAGCAGGAAAAGCACTGACCAGGAGATATGATCAAACCTCATTGAAAACAGCCTGCCATATGACACTGCTGGTCAATGACAAACAACAAGGACTGTCCTATGCTTACAAATTGTTCACTCAGAATCTTTTGATGGGAGAGTGGCAGGAAGCATACAAATTTTTGGCAGAACACAACTCTTTAAAGGTGAATAACTTTTTACAAAGCATATATATCAACTCTGTCTGTCAAGTAAAATGTCTAAACAGGTTTTTGTCCCATACCCATTCTCGGATCATTTATGTATTGTCGTAGAAAAGACGTGACTCAATAAAACTCAATTAAGTACTGGTAATTATTTTTTTATCCCAACAAGAATAATTTTGTGTTTACAGATATGGTTAATTATGTAGTTTTTGGTCCCCTAAGATAATAGTACACTTCTACTTTATTGAGATTTGTAGCAGTAAATGTGGAGTTCTCCTGCTTAGATAATCTTTTGTTGTTTTTTTTTAAAGGAATTTTTTTTAGTTTTCTTGTTTTTTATTTTATTTATTTTTCAATCAGTCTTTAAATTTTTAAAGTTTTAGAACTCAACTTACTTCTTGGGTTAGCAGACAGTGATGTTACAATAGGCTCTAAAAGTTTTCTTTGGATTTACTAGCTCTGGTTTGACTGTTTAAATCTTGAACATGCATTAGGTGAACATTTCCACTTAAATTCACTATAGAATCAAACAACGAACAGGAACATTTTGCACACTAACTTGTGTAGAATTCAGCCTAGACTACTGTCTTTTAATATTTGTAAGTCTGGATCCATATCACCATTCTAGAAGTTTATGTACTCTTGAGTAGAATTATACAAGAATGTTACCAAGAATTTTTTTTTCAGGAAAAGGATAGTGGGATTAGGGGCTGGTTAATAAATGTTTCTTTTTTGTATCATTCATTAGTTTAAGTAACCAAGAGAAAAGTCATCACTCTTAGACATTCTTATCAGCTTCATCAAATCAAGGAGGAATTGCCTTTTGAAAAAAACAAAAATTTCATGTTACATTTTAGTGTTGTGTTTAGGTTGATGCAAGAATAATAACTTTACCATGAGTTCTTGTTCTTGATTTGCAAGGCCTAGATTAGAGATTTTGAATATATTTATTTTTTAACTTTGCACAAATATTTTCTAACCATTCATGCCCTTGACAAACAAATAGAATTCTTCTTTTTAAATCAAAACAATTTTTGTTTGTTTATTGTGAACATATGATTTCTTCATTTCTTTTCCTAATCACATGATTTGTTACATTCAGTATCAGTGTTATAAATAGTCATTTATGGACTTCAGAAAAGTACACTATGCTAGGCATATTTAGGATAGGGAAAAATGATCAGCAGTCATTTGATTGGTTTTTAAGTTGAATTAGTTCACAAAAGTAGATGTGGCCAAAATTTAAGAAGTCTTTATTTGCCCTTACCAAACGCAAAGCAGCTATGAATATTATGGGCATTACGATAGCCATTGCCTAAAGCATCAGCATTAGGTGCTCATAAGGGTGAGAGTGGTAACCCAGTCAGTTGTAGGCTTTTAAATAAGTTTTGTGGTTGATCAGTCTCCCAGCCTTCCTCTCAGTGGCAAACTTTGTATGTGTTGGTGTATTTTGAACAAATGTATTTATCACTCACCTTAACTTGCAAATTAGTGGAAGGTCTAGACTTGAAGAAGTGCAAATTACAGGAAAGTCTAGACTTGAAGAAGTGCAAATTAGTGGAAGGTCTAGACTTGAAGAAGTGCAAATTAGTGAAAGGTCTAGACTTGAAGAAGTGCAAATTACAGGAAAGTCTAGACTTGAAGAAGTGCAAATTAGAGGAAGGTCTAGACTTGAAGAAGTGCAAATTACAGGAAGGTCTAGACTTGAAGAAGTGCAAATTAGTGGAAGGTCTAGATTTGAAGAAGTGCAAATTAGAGGAAGGTCTAGGCTTGAAGAAGTGCAAATTAGAGGAAGATCTAGGCTTGAAGAAGTGCAAATTACAGGAAGGTCTAGGCTTGAAGTGCAAATTAGAGGAAGGTCTAGGCTTGAAGTGCAAATTAGAGGAAGGTCTAGATTTGAAGAGTGCAAATTAGAGGAAGGTCTAGGCTTGAAGTGCAAATTAGAGGAAGGTCTAGATTTGAAGAGTGCAAATTAGAGGAAGGTCTAGGCTTGAAGTGCAAATTAGAGGAAGATCTAGACTTGAAGAAGTGCAAATTAGAGGAAGGTCTAGGCTTGAAGTGCAAATTAGAGGAAGGTCTAGATTTGAAGAGTGCAAATTAGAGGAAGGTCTATTCTCATGTTTCTGTTTGTAGATTTAGACTTCATTTGATTTAAAATTCATTTCATAACAACATTTTGTTACAGGTGTTGTTGCCACTTCTCAGTACACATGAGCTGCTGATCCATCATCTGTCCATCATGTGTCCATCCATGGTACTCACACAAAAGCCAGTGACTAAGGCCAGTTTCTCACAGTGGTGTAAAACAGATGACACAAATAGCACCATTTCTCTTCCAGGCAAGTAGAAATGTATTTTTTAGTTGGCATCACTTTCCTTTTTGTTTGAATCTGCTGATCACACTTAACATATAAAAAGTCTGAACTAGAAACTCTATGTCCTGTAGGTTTTTGTTGATTACACTTCTACATTGTGTGAATACATTTTTTGAAGTTCCATGTTCTGTTGTTGTTTTAACCACTTTGATATATGCATAGGAACTACTTTCATTGAATAGAATTCACATTTAAAGTTCAAGAGATTTATTTTGGCATTGTCTAACATTGTCACAAGCATTTCTAAGAGCGCCTACATAACATTGTGATATTTTTACAACTCTAATGTATGTATTTAAATAGTTCTTTTTGGTTTAGTATGAATCAATCAATTTTGTTTTGTTTTATTTTTTATCAGAATTTTTAGTGGACAGGTCAGATGTAGATCCAGTGGTCCCCTGGGAGCCTTATCTGCTTGGAGGCCACACCTTTCCCCACCACTTGCTCAGGGTCTGGCACCAACATTTGGATATCACAATGGTGACTCAGGAACTCATGGCCATGCACACAGCTATCTCTCAACTTATTTCACTCCGACAGAACTTAGGAGACTTGCCAAATGTAAGTGGCACTTGGGTTTTTTTTTTGCACTTTGTGATCTTTCAGATTTTATTTTAGGAACATTTTTCTCCAGTCCTTTTTGTGTGTTTGAGTTGTTGCTGGTTTTCTGAACTATGAGAAGAGAGGAATTATAAAAGTTGTTCATTTTTTCTTCCATTTCAAAGCCACCAGTTTGTACGAGTTTATTAAATTTGCTGCCTCCTTAAGGTGGCTATTTGTGAGTAGAGAACTTAAGTGAAGCTTTTTGAATGTAGTGTGAACAGCCAAATATCTTCCACACTTGATTGAAAATAGTTTGAACATTTTACCCATACCTCTGTAATGTCTGCCAGTATAATTGATTTGGAACAAAAACTTGTTTGGCTTTATCGCAAAAAAATTGTATCTTTGGTTTTGTTAGTTTAAATTATTTCAACATAAATTGTTACAATATCTATCAAATTAATTATACTCAAATTGTTACAATATCTGTCTTTTATTACATTTTCATGCCATTTTTTTATATTGCATTTCACATCTCATGGCTTAGTGACCTGTTTTTTTTTAATACAAAATATATGTATTTCCTCTAGCTTCTGATTCTAGTTAGCATGGACATCACTCTATGTTTGTTAGTCCTACTTACATCAGAGACATCCTCAGCCATTGTCCACCTCCTACAGGCCATGTCCACCCTTCACAGTAGTGGTAACAGGTTACTTCTTCAGGCATTGTGCCGGCTAATACTGCCGCAAGGTATGTCCAAAAGAAGTTTTACATTAATGATATATCAGTTTGCTCAGATATGGTTTACAATAAATAAAAGTAGCATTAATTACTAATTGAATTAGTTCTCCTTTCAGACCTTGTGATCTATAGGGCAGATGATGTAAAGGTCATCTGACTCTGTGGCCAACGGTTAACGAGGGTGTCATGTGGCCAGCACAACGACCAACCACCTTTACTTTTCCCCAACTAATGTCAGGTACCCATTAGAGCTGGGTGGACTCAAGGGCGCCCGAAAATCCCGAAATAAAAATCCCAGTCTTCACCAGGATTCGAACCCGGAACCTCCAGTACGGAAGCCAAGCGCTTTACCGCTCAGCCACCGCGCCCTCTACTAATTGAATATCCTACAATAAATTTCTCTATTTGCAATCACCAAGGCTGATTCCTTCCCTCATGTCTTTTAGTCTTATCAATGTAAGACAAGTAATATTAGTATCTAATCCATGTACTAAATCTTGCTTTTTGTTTAGGTAACTCTTGATATTTAATATATAACTTAGGAAGATTTGTTTCTCCTTCTATACATTTGAAAACATAGTGAATGTTGTATTAATAGTTACTATTGCTTATTTTCCTAAAGGTCCCAAGTATATGTTAAAACTACAACAAGAATTCAATGCCTCCAGAGTTCTCATCACCATGGAGAGTCATGGTGATGTTGACAAGGCTGGGGGGGAGGGCCATAACAGCATCAAGAAGTTTGTGACAGACATCAAAGAGGACAGCGCCATCACAATGTCCAGCCCCAGGTGCAGGGAGCTGGACTGTCTGCGAGCCTTCTACTACCTGGCTGTGCTGGACTACCTCCACAACAGCTGCTCATCCATACAGCAGGAAGAAGACATTCTGGATGGCATGCCTAATAGACAGAATCTTTCCAGAGATAACATTAAGGTGGAAACAAACAATTCTGACATGGTGGATGTTGTTTCCAAAGGTTGTGATATCACCATGAATGTTAACCCTACCCATAATTCTTTGACAGCCAGTTCATTGTATCAAACAATTGTTACAGACTTTTCCAATATAGGAAAAACCTGCTCAAACAGTGATTATTGTGCCAAAAATAGTGTCAAGTTCTCTCATTGTACAGTATCTCAATCCGCTTCTTCATCCTTGCCAACTCTCTTACTGCCAGGGTCAAGGTCACCAACAGATTCATCCTCTCCAGTTGATCCTCCCAGTGTGCCTTCCAGTGTTCTTCAGACTCAGTCTACAGTTCATCCAAGTACAACCTCTCATCAATCCATCCTGGTAGGCACTGCCACAGCATCAGAGGAGCCTTCCTTGCCTGGTGCCAATGGCAGCAGTCCGGTGATGACTGGAAAAGGTCATGATTATAAAGGTCAGCTCAATCAGAAGAACCTCCTGAGACTTTCTAAAGGAATCCTCTGGGATGTCCAGGCTAAGCGAGAGGCCCTGACTGAGACTCTGGGTCACATCCACAGTGCCATTGCTCAGCACCTTCTGGCCAACAGGTCTGAGGAGATGTCCAAGTCAGCCCTCAGCCCCACAAACTGCAGCAGGCCTTTCATGTCTCCTCTAGATGGAGAGTTGGAGGCGGATGGCTGCTGCCACCAGTCACGCCACTTCACACTCCCGTCCCAATCTTTGTCCCCAACATCTTTCTCAATGATCAACTCAACCGGTGTCAAAACAGACTCTATTTTAGGCTCAGCAAACACTCCACAAACTGTTTTGGATGCTGTGGCAACATCATTTACAAAAGTTGATGATCAGGTGTCATCTAGTGGGGACAATGCAAACCTTGATCGAGCCAGGTCATTGTCTCCTCAGCCCACAGTTAAATCCAGTGACAAGGTCAACAGAGGCCCATTCCGGAGTAAATCAGAAAACTCTGCAAGCAACTTGTCAGTCCAACTTGATACTACTGTATCACCCCAAGTTGAGACTGAACTGTTAAATAGTTTTGAAGGTACTTCTGTAGCATTCCAAAAAACTAAAAAGGTAAGCAGTCAATGCTTTAGATTCTTTTTTTGTTGTTTTTTTACTTGCCAATTATTGTCATGCACCCAACTGTTGTGTAGCATAGTGGTTAAAATTAGAATTTTGAAGTGTCCACCAACTCCAATTGGTATTGAACATTTGTTGATGAAAGAACATTGTGTTAACTAAGAGCTATAGATCTAGAGAGAAACTTTAAACAAAATTTAGTTGTTGTTAGGCATTGAAGAAAGTGTTTTGTCTTTCTAATGATCAGTTTTAGAATAACATTGACACACACACAGCCTTTTTCTTCTTTTCTGAAATGAACCAGAACTATTGGAAAAGACCTAATTCTTTCTAACCATTAACCATTATCTTTCATCAAATAGCAGAAACTAAAGACTATATAGACTAAATTTTAACAGTACAGGGTGAAAAAGAATGCCCCTAAAAACATTGACTATATAAATGCCTGGTGGTTTTGGCATATTCTTTTTTAATTACTTGCTCTTTTAGGGGAATGTATGACTTTTGTAAAGCTAGATAGTTTCAACTGTATTTCTTTATCCATGGAAAGAAAGAAAATCTAGGACAAAACATTTCAATATATTTCCATTTAAAAAAAAAATATTTACTTTCAAAATGTTTTAGGTATTTCTTTTCAATTATCTTTTTCAAATTGGCAGACATAAGGGACAACCCTGTTTTCTTCAGCTTTATTTCTATAACAAAGTAGATGCCCTTTTTTTCTATTTGACTGGCTAGTATAGCAAGTTAGACCTGCTAGATATTTTTTTATTTAGTAGTATCATAACTAAAACTTTTCAGAAAGCAACTCAAAAACAATTTGTTGTTTAAATGATGTAATATATGAAACTTGAATGCACAACTAGTTGTGCAAGCTAAAGTCACACAATTTAAAATGTTCAGGATAAGATCAAAGTTAGTTTATATAGATGTTAGTAAACCTTGCTACCATACTCTGAGTACTACATATTAGAAATAGTCTTATTGAATCTATTTTGTCATGTATTTGGACCTTGATGTCTGGTTGCTCTTGTTATAGATTTTGTGGCTGGACAACAGTAGAAGATCCATGGATGAAAGTCTCGGCAGCCCACAACCAACCATCTCCAAACTTACTCCTGATGGCAATGGGATCCCTGTTGAATGGGTTGACCTTCCAGTTGATGTCAGATACATTCAGCCTTACCTCACCCTACCACTACTTAAACATGAGCAAGAAATTGTTACTCAGGAACTGAAGCGGGTGCCAGATGCCTCCAAAGTAAGTTTTTCAGGTTCTTTAAAACTTATGAAAATGTATTGACATAAATCTTTTTAATAATTGAGATTTTGAATTGAACATTTCTGGGCGTTCCTTCAGAAATGAAGATTTTTGCTGCCGGACAACAGGGAATAGTGAAAGGAGCAGGATTTGAACCGGGACTAAGAAGATGACAGTCCTTAGTGCATATCACACCATCATGCATTTGTGTTTACATTACAAAACACACCCAATTAAAATACTAGGCATAAAGATAAAGGCACAGGGTGACGGGGGATGGGAGCTGGCAGGGCTTGAACTTGGGACCATCGATAAGTCAGAACGACAGTCCAGCATGCAAACTGCACAACCAGGCAGCCATTTCTAATTCCATATTTAGGACAAATGCTTATAAGTATTCTTTCAACCCTAGTGCCATTAGAGCCACAGCAGATGTATATGAAAATGTCTTAGATTATTGCATAAAAAAGTTTTAAAATATGATCTAGGCTTATCGTTTTGTACATTAAAATGTAGTAAGATCATTTCTTTTTAAAGTCATTTGTCTTTCAAATGAGGCAAAGTACCTTCTTGATTTAAAGTACCAGATGAGTCCATATATCTTGTGTACAAATGTTTTTTCTAATCATGTCCTCTTTTTTGTAATGCTCAAGTGTAAAACAAATTTTCTCACAGATAATAAAGATTTTTATCATCATTATTATTCTTATTAAAAGTGAAACGACTAGAAAAACAAGGTGATCTTCCTGTTCAAAATAAATAACCGTTTCTATCTCAGGTTCCTTTCCCCTGTACCAGCACAAGTGTTCGAAGATTGCTAGAAGCTTGCCTGAGCTCCCCCCACCTGAGTAAAGAGCAAAAGGTGAGCTACTTTAAGCAGTTGAATGACTGGGCCATGCTGTTTGCTGTCACTACACATCAGCAGCATGAAACCAACACTATGTTCTCTGATGCCTATGCTGACTACTTCAAGCATTGACCACCTTCCACTGGGCTTGGCAAGGCATTTTTGTTGGGCTGACTACTTCAAGTGTTGACTACCTTCCACTGAGGCTGGGAAGGCATCTCTTGTTTGTCCACAAAACGTGGGAACGTGTTTGGCCTCTTTTAGTTTAACCACAGAAGTTATATTCAACAGAATGTGCAATGGCTTCTAAATATTTTTTTTTCTAGAAGCATCTACTACCTGCTCAGTCACTTGATTATTAGGTAATAAATCATTTAATAGCAAATGTTCATATTTAAATGTATTTTATTTTAGAAACTCATTGTTTTTAATGTGTCACTTTGATAATGAGCATAATGACTACCGGTAATGCTGGTATTTATGTTAGTGACTTAGGATTCTTTACTTCGCAGTATGTTCTGGGCAGTGATTGCACATTTTGATGAATATGTTGTTCTGTCTCTTGACTGGATTATGTTAATTTTAAAACAGTTACACTACCACTAGGTTTTATTGTCAAGTCACTTGTACTTTCAACAAAAAAAAAAAGTATTGTTAGACATCATTATTTTCAATATTGGTTTAGATTATTTTCTTTTTTTTATTTATGTATTGAAAATAGAAAGATTGTTGGGAATTGTTTAAATTGTATTTATAGAAGTAGCATTTAATATTTCGTGTGCATAGTCTCAATTCTTTTAATTTACAATCTCATCCATTTTAGAATTCAAAAAGACCTTACTTTCTGTACCAGTATTTATGAAATTGACAATTGTGTAGTAGACAAACATTTCATACTTAAATAACAACATGTACTTTTCAAGCATGAGAAAAAACAATTATTAGCTTATTCATTTTAGTCAAAGTTATGGGAAATTATTGAAAAATGTGCCTCCTTGCCATTTTCCTTTGGAGAAGAAATGTTCCAAAATGCCTTGTGTATGTTTGAGAGTAAAAAAATTGGGTCTCTACTTCTGAGTTGTTTATTGATTGATTGTAAATAAGTCACTTGTTGTGAGTCTTACAAAACATCCTTGACCTGGTGACCTTGTTATTTGAGTTGCTGGGGATGTTGAGCAGAAGTCTACTGGTGTAGAATGTTGAGCAGACTTCTACTAGTGTAGAATGTTGTCAAGCGCAGACAAATGATGTCTAGATGGAAACATTCCATTGGTTACAAAGTTTCGGTGTGCACCAATCACTTGAAGTGTTTTTGTTTTGATTTCATGCAATTTAAAATGTACAAGGTTAATGGTTTTTCTCTTAACTGTAGACATTTTTTATTTAAAACCAAAAAAAAAATATTTTTAGTTTATTTGTGGGTGGGACATTTATTTTTTAAACAAAAATAAATCTTTTTACTTATATTGGGGGTGGAGCATTTTATCTGTAGTGGATAGTTTTTCAAAAAAAAGAGATTGATAGTGAACCACTGGGCTTAACTGATATTGATTTTTGTTTAAAAATTGCTCTTTAGGTTAATATTGATTACAACCTTGTTGACACTAGGGATATTTAGTTAGTTCCCTTTTATTAATACCTGTAAGTTTTAAGTTTACATTTATAATATCTCTTGTTTTATTTTGTAAGCTATAGAAAACCTGTTTAACTCAGACCACAGAAGGAGAATGACATTAACTGAAGGATAGCATTTTTTTTGTTGTTGTTTTTATTTTGTTGAAGTCATCACTCTGTTATGTGTTGAATGCATTTGAATTGTTTTGAATTGTTTCTGGGTTATACTTTTCATGTTTGTTTGTTCTAGAAACCTCAGAGTGTTGATAGCAGTGTTTGGTCCTAAATAAGGTCCACAGTTATCCAAAGCTATGTTTGAGTCATACACAGTACTGTCATTAAACTATTTCAATCAAACACTTTGTTTTCTTTTGTGTTTTAAAATCTCTTTAACAGTACCTAATACATGTAGTAACATTTTTTTTTTACATTTTTGAAATAAATATCTTCAATCATTTTGATTTTTCATTTGGATACTTCAAGTGAGAACAGTGTTATTGAAACAATCCTGAACTGTAAGGAGTTAAGAACACATTGACCAAACAATGATAGCCGCTAGATCAGAAGGAATTAGCCAGCTATTCAATTTTTTTACAATACCTCTATTCAACTCATAACTTCATGGGCAAAACCACAACATGGATCTGATAAATGTCTCTAACAAGATTTTCCTAGAAATTCAACAGTTGTAAAATAATATTTTTAAAACTAACATTAAATCATTAATTAGTTATCAAGTGTAAAATAATTACTCTATAAGTTCTAAAAAAGATACAGTCTTTTAAAAAAAAGTGTTGTTTTATGTTTTTCTTGTTTTTAGGAATACTTCATAATTATGACTTCACTAATATTTTATTTTAAGCCATTTGAAATGTTGATGTCAACAAAAATGATAACAAGTGCGGCTTGAGCTTGGCTTGCTTAACCACCTAGAAGGGGGCTCGAGGTTCGACACCCGACTCAGGCATAGTTGTGTTTACTGAGCGCCCAAAGGCAGCACGGGAAACCAACGCCTAGATACCCCCTCCCCCCCCCCCACTGGTCCACAAATGAGATTGGACCAAAGCGCTCTGAGCACGCTATAAGCATGAAAGTAGCACTATATAAAAGGTATAATAATAATCAAAGTCGAAAAAAAGTATTTGAAACAAAACATTTATTTCTTATTTCTCTAACACAAATGCTGCTGGTACTAAAGACCATATAATATTCTTCTCTCTCTTTGTTTTTGTATATATCTTTCCATCAGTTCATTGCCTGTCATCTCTGGTGGATAGTAATGTTTGGGTGGTTTTCCTTCTCTCAACCTTACAAAGTAATTGGTGTATCTGTACTGAATAACTCCATAACGAGCTCGAGCATGGCGTCTTAAGCCTTTAACAATGATACCTCTGGTACAAAATGAATCACCTAGTTAAACAAAAAAAAACATGATTAAAATTTAAAATTAAATAAAGACTATAAGTCATGTAATAAAATAGATCATCTATAATATAAAGTAAGATATGTTTATTTCCCAAATAGAAATCAAAACCGTTTGACCAATCTTGATAAAACTTGGCATAAATGTTCCTTAGGACTAACTGGAACAGTAACTGATGTAAAGTAGCCCTAGAACAAGCTTAAGATAAAAAAAAGTTGCCCAACTCTATGAAAGTATTACTATTCATAAATCTAGGTCATATAGCCATGTTTAGATGAGACAAGACCAAAAGGGTCTTGATCTAATTTTAAGAACTACACTTTGTAAAGAAGTGATCATGTACTTTCTATATGAAAAAAAGTGAACCAGTTTCAAATCTTCTGGACTATTTGATGTCACATAATGCATAAGACTTTCAGTTGTTTTACATGTACATCTGTTTTTTTTGAGGATTTTTTTACTACAATTCTTTAACAATAATGTGACAGAAATCTTCTTACTTATCCACAAATTAGATTTGAATTCAACATTATGGTCTCTGACAGCCATCTCTTGGGCCTCCTCAAGCACCTGTTCAAAGGAAAATAATGAAATGGCTGCAGTGAGAAAATATTTGTTTAAACTAATTACCTTACAGATCTGTAGATAGTAGTCAAATATTGAAGATAATTTGAAAAAAAAACATTTTACAGTGTATTTAAAGTCTAATTCATGAAAAACATGACTTGATTCAAGAAAAGTATTTTAAACCAAAATCACATAGCACCGAAAGCAAAGTTATTTTTTAGTTTCCTAATTTAGAGAAAAAAAAATGGAACTAAGCTTTCAAATTTACTGCAAAATTTGTTTTAAATACTTAAGTCTCATAAGTAGAATAGTGTAGTCAAGATATTTTAGGCTAGTTTGGTAATTAAGCATCCATGTTGGAGAACTCAAGTAGAAACTGACCTCTTTAACATGAGCAGCTCCTTTACGTTTGTGAAATGCCAATTGTTTGATAGCCTCATCAATGGAGAAACCTCGAATCTAGATTGAAACAAATTAATTCTTGTGTTACTGCTATTTAAAATGTAGGAAGAAACAGAAAATATCAGTGAAAATTCCTTATAATGTAACATAATAAGAGCACTTACCATTTGGGCAATGTACCACATTTTTTTGGTACTATATTTGATGTTCATTCTGAAGTGACATATTTCCTAGGGATCAAACACAAATTATCTTAGTCACATAGAAACACAGAATTAAGAAAAAAAAAATCTAAATTTTTTTTTTGCTTATTTTATGTATAACACTACATTTCTTTTAGTCTTTATATAATAATAAAACTAGCTAATATGTATGCTTTAATAGGTTGAAATCATTGTTAGGACTTCTAATATTTAATTTTGTCTGGGATCCTTTTTTTTTCGCATCCTCCAATGCTCTGGCACACATAGTATTTCTTGTGATTCTATCTTCACCATCCTTTAAACAAAATTCAGCTCCGCAAATCTATATCTAGATGTATATCTAGCCCTAAAATTAGCATGCAGATATACATAAAACTATTTTTACATAGTCTTACTAATTGTCATGATCTCTCTCTAGTGCAGGGGTCTCAAACTCATATCAGCATGTGGGTCGCAATGGAAAGTAACAACCAGTCAGCGGGTCGCACCACAAAAAGAGAATGCTTTTTCATTATATTTTACAAACACTACCAGTACTGTCACTGAAATTAAATGCTAAAATAAAGCTTTTATGATTATTAATTACATTAGGCTAATATTTACTAAAATAAGTTTACCGTGATCTCTGTCACTAATAAAAAAAGCAGACACTGTTAACAAACAAACTAAAATTACTTGGCCAACTGCAGATGGCTCATCCGTCATGTTTCTGTCCACTCAGCTGAGAGCGTTTGCCAGAGACCAGACCAGGGACGTTAGGCCTAAGTTGCGTGTAGTGACAGCCACAAGGTTGCTCTCAGATGTTCATCAGTCAGTATTGATTGAATGCTGTTTTGTTGACCTTTATTCTAAAGAAAAACTATTCGCAAACGTACGCACTACCAAACATCGCTTGAATTCTAGAAGCTGTGCAGAATAAGTTTGTAAACTTCTCTCTGGGAAGAAACTGGTAGAAACCTGGAACGCCAACATCAGCGTATTTTTGCTTCAGAACAGTGTAACATTGCAGGTCCATTAGTTCCATCTGGACTTCCTCTGAAACGTTTTTCACGTCAACTGCCTGTGAACGGAGTGGCAACAAGGAAAAACTGTGGTTCGAAAGAAGTGAATTGATGAAAACGGTGTTCAAAATCTGTTAGCAGTCTGGAGAGGATGTCTACTAGTCTTTCAGGCGCTGTGGTTCAACCGTCATGCACTGTAGAAAAGAGAAATGATCCAGGTTTCCATCAGCCAGCTGAGAGGCCCACAGCTTGCATCTGAATGATTTGATGCATTCAAACATCACGGTAATCAGCTGCTTTGTGCCCTATAGTTGTGAATTGAGTGCATTGAGATGTTGCGTAAGAAAAGCAAGATCCGACAAAAACATTGAGTCACTTATCTAAAGTTTGTCTCTGTCTTTCATTGCCATTAACAATGCTATTTCACGTCTCAGTTCAAAAAATCACTTTTCCACGACTCAACTATCTGATGTCCAAATGATACAGCAACTCTCTGTATTCCGTTTCCAAATCAACTAGAAATGACACAAACTGTCTGTGGTTGAGACCCCTTGCATGTATGAAGTTCATCGTCTTCACAACATCCATTACGTTCTTAATTTGTAGACTTTTGCCACAGAGTGCTTTTTGGTGCAGAATGCAGTGTATGGCTGCAAATTGTCCCGCCAAGCTGAGCTAATTCCGTTTCTCTACCATTAATCCAACAACACCAACCTTCTCTGAACACATTGCTGGTGTAGCCACTGAAACAAGTTTTTCCCACGGTAGCCCACACCTGTCAATACAAGCTTCCAGTTTATGAAACACGTCACGCACGTTGTTCAGTTGTAGATCATTTTACGGCTTATATGTGGTCATTGTAAATTTTATCTAATTTTTTTGAATTCGAGTACATGGTCGCGGGCCGCACAAAATAGCTTCGCGGGCCATATGCGGCCCGCGGGTCGCCTGTTTGAGATCCCTGCTCTAGTGCTATGTGTCATGATGTTGTAGGAGAGAAGTATCATGCTGCCAGGGATTATATTATTTGAATAAAATGATGAAGAAGATCTAGAATACACTTGACGAATACTTTCTATAATGAAATACAGGAACCTTTTAATTTGAATTCAACGTAAGTAGCCTACAGCTATGTACAAATGGCATATATGAAATATAATAGTTAAACAAAAAATACACTTTCTGTTCACAATTTAGATCTACCTAACACGTCCATACTCTATGACATCGACCTCTAGACTGCCCGGGAGAACGCTTTCCCCCCACCATCTGCATAAGCTAATTCAATCCCAACCAATCAGATTTGAATGGAGACGTGTGCAAAGCACGTGGCTGGAATTCCAAAGGGAAGTCCCTGGGGAATACCAGAGTATGAGGTTCTGTCAAAAAACCCAGATTCTAGGTTTGGATAAGTGACCTTGCTAAATTATTAAATACTTAGATAAACTTAGAAATGCGTACGTGACACTAATTAATGCACCAATTAAGTATTTTCTTTAAAAAGAAAGGAAATGTCATTTTGCACTATAAAATGTGTATTTTGTTACTGTTGACACATTAATGAATGAAACATTGATATGAGAAAACTGGTCATTTCAAACAAAAAAAGTGCTTCTAAAGTAGTTCCAAGTACATAGTTTAAAAAAAAGAGATCAGTCAGTCAGCAAGGACTTTGGCATAGTTAGGTTTACAAGCCTATAAACAAATTCTGAAGAAAAAAAAAACAGATAAAATGTAGATGTACAAGTAGACCTTGAAATTGTTCTCTGACACCTAAATCAAGAACTTACTGCAGGTCTCTCTAGTTCACCAATTGGAGTTGGTTTATAGACAACAGTGTTGTATTTGGTCCAGTTGGGAGGAACCAATCTTGCCCTGCCAATTTTCTTAAGGGGTTCATCCTCAAATTCTGTGTTTCTGTAGCTGGCTTGTAGAGAACTTGTGTGAAACATAGACCAACAACAGGCAGGTGTTCTGTGTGCTGAAGGGATCTGTAATACTGAACCACATGATGAATATCTGCGGAAATAATCATTTATTTAAACCCAAATAAAATACAGTTCCTTCAATGCAAACCTAAATCTTAAACTGGAGCACTTTAAGAAAAAAAAACTGTATAATACTGACACTAAATAGGAACTCACACAAGCCAAAAATAAAAAAGACCTAGCACTTTAAGAAAAAAGAACTGCATTTTTCATGGAGCCAGTTGCAATGCATATATATGTTAACACAAGAAAGAACAAGAGAGATGAGTTTTTGGCAGCCCATATCTCCAGCAGCAGTTATGAGAGATGACAATCCAAATAAAGTCTTTTAGTTATTTTACCACTGGCTATGTACTGTGTAAAAGTGGTACAGAGATGGATAGTTAATGCTGTTAACAGTCTTGTGTTTTTTTATGTCAAAAACTTTAAGAAATTTCTTAAGACGACAAAAAATTTGATATTTTTAAGAGCGAAAAAAAAATTATATATACATAAAAGGAACATAGTTGATTTTTTACTGATAGAATTCAATGTGTTAAGATTTTCTAAGCCTTGTCTGAATCTGTACTACAACAACAGTGAAGTTTGTTTTTAAAATATTTTTCTTTGCTCAACTCACGCTTGAAATTGTGGACAAAAAACTTGCTGTAGACACTTGAAGGAAAATTTGGTAAGTGTAAGACCTGAAAGAAAGAAACAGTTATTTTCATTAGTCCTGCACAATATATTCTTGAAAAGCTATACACATATAACTTTATAGAGAGGCAAGACCTTCTAATGAGTTTCCTTTTGTTAAAAAAATTAAGGTAAACAAACAAACTGATTTTTATTCAAACTAATAATCAAAATGGTCTCTTTATGGTCAGTCCATGGTCACAGAATTTAATTTGAGAGTTTCTAGTGTGATTTAATGCAAGAGTAAGACTAACTCACAGAGAAAGCCTGCACATTTAGATATATATAAATAGCTTCATTATTTGTTATCAATGTTCCAATGGACATATTTAGAATCATGTTTCAAGCATGTCCATTTCCTAGGGGTGTACCGGATAGTACTTTTTGATATCCAGCCGGAGCCGGATATGACCGGATAATAAAATTTGATATTCGGCCGGAGTCGGAGCCGAATACCTAAGTATCTTGTAAATAATTTGTATTGCCAAACATTTAACGAAACTATTATATAACATACCTATATTTGTTGGTATTATTTTTTTCCTTTTATATACCTTATTGTTTTAAACTCTGTTACTGATTGATTTTTTAAAGATTAATAGTATTTATAAACAGAAATTAATCTGTGTAGCATCATCATGAATAGCATGAGCGTGTCTGTGTGTATGTACGAATCCACCAACCATATAGGCTGTGTGTTGGAGGGTCACTGTAAAATATGTTAGTATATATTTTATTAGTTACTAATGTAAATCTCTCATCTGGCTTGTATGGTGGTTGAATGTATGTGTTCAAGAATTTTGACCAACAATCGGTCATCAGACTTGTATTTTTAAGTCCAAAGACTGTTTCTGGTTCTGGCTTCAAGAACTCAATACTGATAGCTGTTAGTTAATAGTTGGAATCTGAAGCGTAGTAGGTCATATATTTATTAATCCGTTTGCGGCAAAAGATATTTTATTAACAGAGGAACATCCATTAAAAGTAAAGTTCCCCTTTCAGACCTTGTGGTCTATAGGGCAGATGATGTAAAGATCATCTGATTCTGTGGCCCACGGTTAACGAGGGTGTCATGTGGCCAGCACAACGACCAACCGCCTTTACTTTTCCCCAACTAATGTCAGGTACCCATTAGAGCTGGGTGGACTCAAGGGCGCCCGAAAATCCCGAAATAAAAATCCCAGCCTTCACCAGGATTCGAACTCGGGACCTCCAGTACGGAAGCCAAACGCTTTACCTCTCAGCCACCGCGCCCTCAGGAACATCCATTACACCTACATTATTTATGTTTAGATCTACTGATAAATAGATCAAAGAGCATTAGGAAACCAAATACAGACGAAAACTCATCCATACCCTACCTACCAACCAAGAAACATAAATGGATTTTGTGTTTGATTGATTGTAACAACCTGGTCAGATAGACGTAGTGAACCTACACATGTTGTCCTAGTGTAGTGTGTATAGATGATTTTGTTGACCTTCACGCGTTTTTTTTTCCTTTGGGCATACGCAATAGTGTTTAGTGTGCAGGCAAAAAAAAAAGATAACACAGTCAAGCAAATAGATAGGCTTAATTATCCGTACACTAGTTACAGAGGTCAAGTGTTTCTTAACATTCCAGCATATTATGGTGCTTTAGATCAATTTATTTTTTGCGATCAATTTATTTTCTGTGATGTTAAATTTTACTGTTAGGTTTTCCTTTGGCCCTTTATATTAAGTCAATAGGATTAAGCAATGAAATTAGCTTTCTTTCTAAAGGTTTTAAGACTAGGAAAAAACTACATACACCTATACATTTCTCTCCAAGTAAACAAACTTAGTGTCATCATCTGTTGACCTATAGACAATGTCAATATGTCTTTTAAACAATTTGCGTTAATCCATTCTGGCTTAAGAAAGGTCAATGTCTATCAATACATTGTCATGGGTTAAACAAATAAGAAGTTAAGGGTGTTGAGTCTCTTGAGCCCTCCCTTAAAGACACCACTTGTCAGTGTCTGTTTGGCTTGTAGTCCAGCCTCCTAATTGAGACTAAACTCAAAGTAAACAAACTTATTACCCGGCCAATAGTATAAAAGGTGTGGCTTGTGGTCCTTTGACCCTTTGATTGACAACCTATCTCATAATAAACAAACCCAAACCAGATTAACCTTATAGAGAGATGGCTTGTAGTCCCGCCCCCAAATAAAAATTCTTCTCCAAGTAAACAAACTTAGTTCCCTCTTAAGATAGACCTCTAGACAGTGTCAACACGTTGACATCGGGCTTAATGTGGTCAGCTGCCTATCTGTGATCTCAATGTTATGGACTAAACAAACAAAAGGAGGTGGGGGTTGCTCATCTCTACCTCTGCAGATATACCCGCACATCTAGACAGATTATCAGCGTGACGTAGTTAATGAATATTACATGTTTACTAGAACACTCAAAGGTCAAAACAAGCTTTTAAAATGTGCCAGACATCGCTGCTATGTATGTATGTGATGCGATCTTACAATTTACAGTTCTATTTCTATTTAGATTAACACGCCTTGTCTTTGTACTAAATAAGATTTGGTGCATAGTCATTGTTTATTGTTTTAAAAAACAAATTCTTTTATTTGAAACAAAAAAAAGTAAATGTATTTCAGAACTGACATTATTTAATCATGTCCACTTTGTGAATATTTGTATATTTTTATCAACATGGAGATTTAGTTTAAACTTATTGTTGGATATCGTTTATCAGCGTCGACACCCTTATATTGTTTGTCTTTCACCTGTGTTGTTTCAATATTTAAGTGTTACCTCCGTATGGCGTATTTGGAAAAGACTTAGCGCGCGGAGGTGTCTAACAAGATTAAAAGAAATACAGGTACTACGCTGTAGTTTTTACTATCCGGTTTAATATCCGGTAGTGATATTCGACCGGAGCCGAATAGTGCCGGCTAATGAAAAAGTGCCGAATATTCGGCCGGAGCGAATATCTGGTACACCCCTACCATTTCCCAACAATGTTATCTGATCTAGACTCCAGTATTATTAAGAATGTGAGCATAGGTAGGCATTAAAATATATTGAATCAAAAGAAAGTACAGGCCACTTTACCACAGCCATTATTGTCACATGTTTTTGCAGAGATGCACTTTTTGACACTTACAGTACAGCTAAAGACAAACAATAGACTTGATCTAAATCTTCTAGACTAGACCTTTATATGTTTATCGAGATATAAATATGGACTACATCTAGAATAGATCTCTACCAATGGCATCACCAGGGGGTGTCGCACCTGGTGACACACATCAGAGGGTGACACCCAAAGAGAATTTAATAAACATACCGGTATTTGATATTTTCCCCTCCCTCCCATAGATGCTTATAATTCTTTTCATGACTCTCTTCCCCTTCCCCCCACTGCCTGTTTGATAGGTTGTCCAAGTGACACTACATGCTTAGTGTATACCTCTCCTCATCGCCAGCTCACCTGGGGTGATCCCCTGCAGTGGCAGTGTCTCTGGCTTCAAATTAGCAGCCCTCACTTTTTCTTTCATTCATAACTTATATATATATTCTAGATATCTTGATCTAGGTCATGTTTATTCATTGAAAAAATCAAAGATTTATTAATCCCAATATTTCTTGTTACGATTTTACCTTGTGCACTATAGGAGAATGTGTTAAATTCATTATTATTGATGAAACACCCCTTTTTTTAAATTTTATTTAACAGCTAACAGTATAAATGTGGTTGGAATGTCTTTCTAAAGATGTTTGGGAGCTTATTTTAATATATCCATCAGCCTACGATCAAATAGGCTCATAATATAGTATGAATTGCCGGAGGAGGTTAAAACAATAGATTTTCCATGTACATGGTTTCCGAGAATCTCAAAAACTGCCCACTGCTTTGGAAAAGAGAAAAAAAAAGGATGAGCTTATCTAAAATTGGACATGCGCAGTCCCGAAACGTCGTTTTTAGCTCCAAACATAAAAACAAATGAATTATAAACAAAAAAAGCGACCTGTTTACTGAACAGTGAATGAGAATCGGATGAGGTGTTCCATATACAAGACTCTACTATATTCCCCAACTATAGATCTAGTTATAATATTATATTTTGTTTGGTGTAATCACTCAAATCACTATAATTTATAATAATAATACTTTACAAGGATAATGAATAATATTAAATTAAATAATGCACAAATTGTAAGACAAATTTCCATTCATTACTTTAGACAAAGTTTAGACTTAGTCAAGTTTAGTTATTAGATTTAGAAAAAATTAGAAGACTAGCTTTATGATTTATATATATAATAATACTCTATTAAGGCACTTCAACAAAAAAATGTGTTTTGATCTTATTGTTTTGTAATTGATATCATTAAATAGAGCTTGGTTTCCCATTTACAAATATATCAAAATTATGTTTCTAGGATAACTAGGAGTGAAGTTATGATTTTTTTTGTATTTTTTTTTTTTTCCTTCTTTGGCTTTGTATTCAATAAAAAATTTTGGCACCCGAATTTTGACTTTTTGTTATTAAAGCATGCATATCTTTCTTATTATTCAACATTTTTTATTCAAATTTTCAGAAGACTTCAAACATGTTCTGTAAAGTGTGATATGACTTCAATCTTTTATCTAAACCGATTTTTTGTACTTTTACAGCCAGTCGAAGCTGAAAAGAGAGACGACAAAGTTTTGTCGAAATTTGACTTAATTCAAGCACAACTTTTTTATTTGTCAATATTTCCATTTCAAATTTTCAGGAGACTTTAAATGCTCTTTATATCATTTTATAACCCCCAAATCTTTCATCTAAATGTATTTTTCATACTCTTACAGCAAAAAGTCAAAATTCGGGTGCCAAAATTTTTTTTTATTGAATACAAAGCCAAAGAAGGAAAAAAAAATAAATACAAAAAAAATCATAACTTCGCTCCTAGTTATCATAGAAACATAATTTTGATATATTTGTAAATGGATAACCAAGCTCTATTTAATGATATCAATTACAAAACAATAAGATCAAAACACATTTTTTTTTGTTGAAACAAATGGCTACTTTCGATTTGGTGGTCATTTTGGCATTCGTACACCAAGAGCGCCGTCCAGAATAGCTTAATAATCTCAAGTGATTCTTATGTAGATATGGTTACTACAAATTGCAAGCCAGTATAGTTAGTTGCACGGCAAAAATAAAAAAGTTATCACAGCCGGAACACATGTCTATTTTGGAAACTTCTTTAAAAAATGGCCGAATTAACAAATCCCATCAAATTTGGTATCAAAAGAATCGCCTTTTTTCCCCCTACAAAAAGATACTTTAATATAAAAGATCGGTGCAAAAATAATGACGTTTTACGCATTTTTCCGGCGGTAACCGGGGATGCGATCGAAACCATGAGGACCAGTTTTTTTCAAAAATCCTGGCACACAAAAATGGCCGTGTTGAAGTATCTACAGTATAATCTAGATTAGATCTATTTATTTTAAATTCTATTATTTTATTATTAATTAGAGTCTAATAAATAAATAATTAGACTAATTTAATTATATATAATATTAATATATATTATTATATATAGTAGATCTATATTATATACTAGAGGAGAGTACCGATGTCGGCCACCCAGGTTTCGTCTTGCATATCGGGCACCTCACTTTATTATTATTAAAACTTCGTTATTAGAATGTTTACTGCCCAACTTCCTCTTAAATATTGCGCATGGACTATTTTGTCACACTTCTGACACGTACAGCTCCCTTTTTCATTGAGAGAAAGTAATTTTATTTGGGTTCAAAGTAGACTACTGTAAAACTGACCTTTTTTTCTCCCAATGGGAAGAACGAGATAGGGTCTGGAGCTAAGACGATTTTTAAGCCCCTAGATCCATCAGCCACTTAAAACCCAGATATAATGCTTCTAAATAGACATAGAAACAAATAATTTTCAAAACCCAGACTCTCTTTTCCCAATTAAACATGTAAATAGGGGTGGCCCACAAGTTTTACCATGAAAACATATGAAGCAAGTCATCAAAGGGAAATAACTTGACGCTGCAAAGGAGGGGAAATTATTATTTTTTTGTTGTTTTTTTTTTAACAATTAATGAAATAACTTTGTATTTTGTCAAAATAATATAGTACAAAATGTATATTTAAGTTATGTATGTATTCTTGTATGTGTTTGTTACGTGTTTCACTAAAAAAAAAATTATAACATATTTATAAAAAAATCTTAAGATCGCATATATGCAAAACGTAGAACAATTTATTTTAAACCATTTAAAATGCAACTAATATGTACAAATGTTATGGCACTTCTGTGCACATCACTATGTATTTCTAAACCAGCACCAATAGGCTGCTGAAAAATAAGACGCAATAGCAAAATCATTGTAGACATCGAGCCTACATTATTGATTGACCAGGTGCGCTTAAGGCCTTTGTGTGAAACATCAACGTGCACTGGGCTTGTGATAAGTAGATAAATACACACTATGCTATGTGTGGTCTAAGAGATTGTTAAAATCAAAAGAGAGTATGAAGCCTCCCCCCACTCCCCTTTATTCCATGTCTCCCAAGCATACCATAAGAGTGGAGACGCTCTAAGGAAAAAAAAAAACAGGTGAGAGCAGGAGACTAGCGATTATCGATCGACTGGTACCAAAAAGGCTAAGGTGAGACAGGCACACACTGCGCTAGTGAGAGCTGTGCTACGGGGAAAAAAAAGTGCCCCGTAGAGACAATAAAGGTACAGTAGAGAGAGTATACTCCTCCTCTTCTCCCCCATAACAGAGGCGATTTTTTCCCTAGCTAGGCCCAAAGTAATGGCAAAGGTGTGACGTCAGTTACAAGCCGAGAATGAAAGCGTGGAGCGTGGGAAAAGTGACAATATGGCTTGTGTCGTTGCGCTAATGTACAAAAAAATAAAATTAAGGATGAAATGTCTTAATAATAACATGTTTTACATATATTTCCTTTGATGTGGCCGATAAATCTCCAAACCGGCCCACAACTTTTACAGAGACAAAAAACTGGCCGATAACTTTTCAGATCAGAAAAACGACCCTACCCCCTTTTCACATTAGATCTAATTTTAACTATGCGTAGTGATACATTGCAAAGAAGCTATTTTTATAGACAAAAGAATGACGAATTCATTGAGACCCTCAGTTTTTTTATAGGTTAGACCATTACAGAGTTATGAATTTTGAAACTTGAAAATGGCCGGAGATCGGCTTAGCGTGGCCAACATCGGTACGCTCCTCTATTACTATAGATAGATCTACTAATTATTATTATTAAATACTCGTAGAGTTAAACTATAAACTAAAATTAAATGAGTAGATCTAGAATTCTAGATGTAGCACACAGATGTAAAATTGATATAAATCTTATTGTTATGAATAATGTTTGCTATTGGTATGTTAGTGTTAGAGAATAGAGTCTCTAATACGTCTATCTACATTACTTTTTGTGAAGGTCGCCATTTTTTCTGTAAACTAAAAAAGCTGAAAGACTTTTTATATCAGCTTGAATAGAGTGTAGAAACTTTCGCTCTATAACTTTATTATTATTTTTACTTTTATTTTTGTAGCAAGCAACACGATTTAAAGTAAAAGAATCATTATCAATAGAGTTTGGCTCTTTGTTTTAATAAGCAAAGATGAGACGCTTTTTTAAATTATGGTTGACATAACTCTCTTTTTCTCTCTTTATACATATATTATTAAAATTATATGCGAAATATATGCGACGGTGGCCATAGATTATGATAGATGTAGATGCGAAATACGATAATTTAACCTGTTGTTACTAGCGTGTAAATACAAATAATAATAATAGTAATAAAGTCGCCTTTACTTTCTCTTGATTCAATATCAGAAACTGTCTACCCTAGGTCGCCATAACCAAGTTACAAAGTTAATACAGTAACACTTGGCTTTGACACAGTATTTGGTCTGTAAGGGTAGGCCTACTCCTCCTTATTTCAAATACTCACAAGAGGTTCTCAAGTCTACTACTGATTTTCTGATGTACTGGGATAGTCCTATTTTGACCGACAAAACAGTCAATTTTAATCGCCCGGATCTGCTGTTCATAAAAAAAAAAAAGAAAAACCGCTACCATTATTGACATCGCTGTCTCATAAACTAAGAAATCTGAAATGGAAAAACAAATAAAATATAGGCTACCAACCTAGACATGGAGATTTAGCGTTTATAGAAGTTATCCAAAATTACAATATACCCCATTGTTATATCAATCTAGGGGATAATGCCAGCTGACCTCAAGGCCCTTAACATTCTTAGGAAGATTCTCGTTGCCTGACAGAGGGTGGTCGACTGCTACAGACCTGCCACATCCCCAGAAAAGTCCTCAGTGGAAACTGATAAAGGGACTAGTAAGAATTTAGTTTCTCTTTAATGACACTCGACCCTGGCAGTGCCAGAGAAGGAATACTCTTTCATTCATAATAATAATAATAAAAGCCATTTTCACGATCAAAACGCAGAAATTTCCAAATTGAATTTTTTTGTTTGCGATTTCACACAGCCGATAGATATATTACTGAGATATAATTTCTTCTATATTTAACATTTATTTATTTTAACTCCTAGGTGAGAAACTTATTATAGGTAACACTATAGCGTTACTTGTTTTTTCAGGGTATTTTTGTCCGTCAAAACTGGAACAGATTACACGTGTGGACAGAATGTCCGTCAAAAGTGGAACA
>JADKLZ010051825.1:8237-23750 GCA_021533235.1 Biomphalaria straminea | reverse complement strand
CCCCCCCCCCCCCCCCCGCTCATGACAAGACAATGGAACGTTTTCTTACTTCAATGTCTAAGTCACTTCCTGCATATAGGTTGTAGAGAAGAACAGGGTTCCAGGACATTGGCACTGTAAATATTTATCAACAGACTTTTTTTTTTAATTCTGGCACTTGTGCACCATATGAAAGACTTGTACTTATTAAAAAGGTCTATCTATCTCTCTTTCACTTTTCGGATCTTAAAAACTAACAAGCAAAACATAGAAAAATCCTTTTTTTTTTTATAAATATTATTTACGGGAAAGAACTCTGCACTTACAACTATATCTTTCACTAATGTAGGAATTATTTCTCTTATTCGATATTAAACAAAACTCATTATAATAAGGCTTGTCTTCGAGTCTGAAGATTAATAAGGAATGCAGTATTTCCTGTGGCTACACACCAAAAGTGCGACCTACTTAATTTTTCACATCTAATGCTGGCATAACCATTGTTCAGACGTGGTCGATTGATACTTTCATCTCGCCATAAGTAATTACTTTCATTGCATTTTAAATACATTCTTGGTTTGTTAGGTACAATGGATTATTATTAAAGTTAGAATAGGTGTGGAAATTACTTTTTCAATATTTAAGGGGATGAAACCCTACATTTGTTTTATGCGAATACTGAAGGGTTAATTTTCCTTGTTGGTATCAAACTAAATAATTGATTACCAGTAATTATTGATTTATTGGTTACATTTTTTTTATTGATTCATGTCTTGTCTATGCTAATGAATAAATGTGCAAAGTTTCAACTTAACCCGAGAATGGATGCGGGAGAAATGACTACACACTTTTTATAGTTAGTTCTCTAAGTTACTGTACTGTAGTTACTGATTTTTTTTTTCACACAAACCCCACTAGATCTGTCCTTGTACAAGTAATATTCAAGTCAATAGACAGAGTTAACTTGAAATGAGATGTAGATCTAATATAAACTGATATTTAAATAAAATCTAGCTCACAGCAAAAGAGTCTATACTCTTTCATGTGTTTTTATCGTCTGCCGTTCTTACATCAATTATGACAGATCCTGTCGTGATTTCATCATTCCCCAAGACCAAAAACTAATGCTCCCTTCCTTCATCATCACCTTGACTAACATACACTCACACACACTCCATAACAATGAGTACCAGTGAGAAGGTTTTCGTTCTGTACTTACAAAAGGAATTTTGTAAAAAAAAAAAAATTCTGCTGAAAAGGGGAATAAGTAGCATATTATAAAATCTGATCTCCCCTGAAGTAATTTATTTTTAAAAAGTAGTGTACTTTTCTGAATAAAAAAAACTGCTTGTTTGTTTAGTTTTTAAAAGGAAGCGGTTAGTTTTCAGAAGAAAAAAAAAAGCTGGCTTGCACCAAATCATCATGATTTCGGATTCTCAATATTTTACAGTTTTTGCGATCTACACGTGAAAGACCACACAAAACTAATTCGTAGCGGCCTTTTCCCTTTCGGGGTTCGCTAAAAACTCAAAAGTAATCTCCATACACATAGTTCAGTACAGGATCCAATGTTCATGAATTTCTCTGAAATTAGGTCAAAATTCACAGTCATTCTTTAGTCACCGAAGTTTGGGTCAAAATATCTTTTGTTTTTCTGATATCCTCAACCTCCCTTGGGGACAGAACATTTGACATACATGGTGTGTGTGTGGGTCGGTGTTTAGTGCTGGGTTGGGTGACATCAGTCCGTACAGGCTAGTCTTAAGAATCCTGTTTACTTCCATTCATCACATCCATTTTGTTTCAGACTCAGTGGAAACAGCGACATAATAAATCTTAGCTCATAAACACCAGAGGTCAGTGTGACACATTTTAGTCAACAATAAAAACCACCAGACCCTCAGTCGCGCATATTTTTCCTGCTGTCATAGCCTCTGTGGTTCAGGAATACAATATACGAAATGATTACGTTAAACAGTTATTGTTTATTGTTATTGTTTATAATAGTAATTAATATTGTCATTAGTATATTAATGGAGTGTTCTAGAAATGAACTTGTTTCTATTGGATCCGAAGAGAAACAAGCCGCCATTACGTTTGTATTTCTTATCAGTCATTCCCTCATTTGGTAGATATCAAAAAAGAAAAGCTCTATTTGAAATACGATTTTATCATATCCCGTAGCATGACAGCAGCAGTTACAAACATAGTAGCTTTACAAAGCTTATATCAATTCCCTGGGTCTGTCTGGTACAGTTGTTGTGTTTATTTCTCCCTTCACCCATTCCTAGACCAAGTTACAACTTGATACAATTATTTGGTGTGACTACTAAAACAAAAACATAGCATATGACAAAAGTAAGTATTGGTAAATAATTATTTTCTTTGGTATCGTAAAAGATAAATAAATGGTGCTTATTGTGTTATATGGCATAATATGTGGAGTTATTCCCCTTATTACATTTTGTACACGTTGTTCCTCCACTTCACATTCTCTCAGGTTAAAGTTTTGCATCATTATTCAAAGTCGATGAAATACATAATTTTTTTTTTAAACTTACCCATCAGTTAAGCAATAAGTAATTAACAAATGTTTATTTTTTATTTTAAATAGAAAAGAGAAGTTTATTCCTGCAATATTTTGTAAGTACTTGCTATTGGTGATATCATCCATGAGGAAAAAAAAATAAAGATCATGTTGAACCAAACTTCAGACGACTTACATTCGCTTGAATTGGGGTAATGGACGAGGTGTGTATTGGCAAGTGGTCTTACGCTAAAACAAACAACGAGGACAGTCCAAGCTTGACCAAAGACAAATATAGCCTTGAAGATATCCCAGCAACCTAAGTCTCACCCAAGTTGTCCTAACTCGTTCAGAGAAAGCACGCAATAGATAGTTTGTGCTAATGTTTAGAAAAACTCCTGGACTCTTCAATAAGTCTGACCAGAACTGATAAACTATTCATCTTACAGAGAGACGAAATGTTTTCTCACCTGATGGCCAGCTTGAAGTACAAACATTTTTTGCCTTAAGTCTACAGACCTTGCTGCTATGTTTCTTTACCTTGCTCAGAATGTTTGCCAACCTTGCTTCTAAGAGTCAAATTAAAGTTTCAAAGAAACAGACTAATTGATTTATACTCAATACGTCATTGATATTTGTTCCCCACTCATTAGGCTGTGGTGTATGGAGTAAATAATAAAGGGTGGCTGCCTGGTCGAGCGGTTTGCACGCTGGACTGTCGTATCGATTTACCGATGGTCCCGGGTTCAAACCCTGCCCGCTCCCATCCCCCGTCGTCCTGCGGGAGGTTTGGACTAGGAAATAACTATCTTCAACTCTGAAGGAATTTCCGAAACATGTAAAACAAACAATGGGATTCAATTACGTGCCATCACAAAGAAGAAAGGAGACTTCCTGCACATAGTCTTGTGTTCATCGGATCACTATTCTCTTCGGTTTGGTTATTTTCTAAATGAAACCAAATTGTTCCAAGCGTATATGCCAATGAGAGAAAGAAATAAAAGATTCTTATTTTGTATTTCTCTTACTTCTTCTATCTAATCATCTGTTGAACTCATTATGTTATATTCGTTATATGGACGTTCGTTATATGGACGTTCGCTGATCTTTTGATGTTTTTTTTTTTTCAAATGAGAGAATGCTTTTACACAAGTTTGACTATTTATGTTGATAGTAGCAATATCCTTTGGCTACGCCCATTGATTTGTTTTCAAAGCTCCAGACTATTTCTTTTAGCCGGAACATTCCCTCCTCTGCACTTCGAATCAAACTTTAAGGCCTTCCCCAAAAAAAATAAATACTTATAGCTCTTGAATTGTACTACCTATTATTACGTATTATAACGCCCCCCGTAGACATATACTTTTGGCCATTCAATTTTAACTACAAATGTAAAGCCAAGTGCAACCCAAGGAATAATACTACATATCACACTTAGACAGCGAGCACTAAAGTCCCTTATTTCGTTATATTTAATTCACTGTTTTTCCTCATTAAAAGTTACCTGTTACGTTGAATTGGAACGCCCTACACGGATAGTTTTGTCCAGATAGTTCTAGTGTTATCTTTCTATCTTCTTCCTGCAACACCTACCCCACCCCAGTAATACACACTAAGCTTTATATTGTTTATTTTGGCCGGAACCTACACTCTTTTAAACGCATTTTAATGTCCCCCCCTTTTTTCCCCCCAAAAAAAACGGACTAATTTTAATAAGCCTTCATATTCACTCTGAATTCTAGATCTCTATATTTAAAGGATATGTTGAGCTAGCTAGAGTTAGTCCTACAGTGATTTCGATGGGCTCTACAAACTGTATACTCTTGTAATGTTTACCACAAAAACGCGCGCGTGCTCACGATAAAAGAAAGATCACATTTGCATTAATAAAATATCTATTTTTAGCGGCCCCCGAAAGTGGAAAAGACGCTGTTAGTTTTGTGTGGAATGTCTGTTTGTCCGTCCGTCCGTCCCATATAGATCTCGTAAACTAGAAAAGATAGTGAAAATGAAAATCCGAAATTATATTTTAGACCATTCAAAGTTCTGATGCAACGGCTACTTATTTTCTTTTCTGAAAGCGAAAAATCTAATTTTTTTCATCACTTATGCAAGCTGTTTTTTTCGTAAAATTGCACCACTTTGACAACTATTCACTATTAATAGTAATATATTATGCCAGATTTTTAAATATTGATGAAGATAGTTTTAGATTTTTGTTAAAATTGTTTTTTTAAATTTGTATTGCTAAGTTAATTAAGTTCTGTCATACTATTTATTACATTTACACAAAAAAATTGTTTCCTTTTTTTAAAGAGAAAAAAATATAATTTGTATGCATATAAGCTGGACATAATTTAAAACAATAATTAATAAGTAGTTTTTCATATTATCGCGTGACTTTAGCGCTACAACGATAATACACAACACTTAACTAAAGGATTTTTTTTTACGGAAATTTTTGTTTCTTGAAGATTCAATTAAGACAATGACCCTTTCCAAAACAATCAGATCAATTAGATATTCATTATAAGACATCAGTTAACCAGGTTCACATCTAACTTCACATTCGCTTTCACCTATCTGCTAAACCGCTGGGGCACCAGACAAGATCTGTCAACCTTCTTTCTCAATTCTTCTCTGTCATTTGTCTTTGATAGAATTTCATTCTGATGTTCTTTCTGAAAATATTGAAACCTGCCTTTTTACCTGCCTGGGTGTACCACTTAGGGGGGCCGAATTTGAGTTTGTGTTTCCACACACTGTCTTTGTAACCTTGTTTGTTTGTTTTTAAATTTAAGAAAGAACGTCTTAAGATTTAAGAAAGAGGAAATAAATACACAAAAGGATGTAAATAAAAAAGATAAAACATTAAAAATTGAATTAAAGAAAAGCTAACAAAAATCCATCATGTTGACCTATTGGCTTTTTTTAGTGCGTAGCCTGATTTGCTATATATATATCTACCTGTATGTTCAAGAATAACTGGGAGAATTAGTGATTATACTTCTCATCTTGAAATATTTTATAGGCTTTGTTTTTCTTGTAGAAACTGCGAATAAAAAAAAAAATTAGGGGAAAATGTAGACAGCCGTTTTGATCGTGAAATGTGCTTAGTTGTTCTAGGCACAAGGTAAGTATTAACATGTCCAATTTTTTTTCTCGACCAGCCCAGGTAGGACATTTGTTATAAAAGGGAAATGAATCAGTCAATAGGGGCTTTTACAAATATGTAAAACTACACATTTCAAATACTAACTCAATGATAAGACATTGTCTTCAAGTCTAAAGGATAACAGTGCAGCATTACACAATACACTTTTACGTAAACCCACTTGTGACCTGCATAGGTTTTCACTGAAACGCTTACTAAGCCGTTGTCCGTGTGGATGTAGATTCTAGATCCGATGCAAATAAATAACCAAACCAATTTTTCTTTTGAGGTAAATACATATTTTTCTGTAATCTTCACTAGACAGTTTTTGTCCAGACAACAAAGATCAATGAAATGTAAAACTGTACTTCCTGTTTCTGCTCGAAGAAAGGAGTCCAAGAATGTAAAGCAGGATTTAACTTGTCAATTTCTTCCCGAACCTTCATTCCATTTCATTGAGGCGAACGTTTTGAAATGAAATAATTAGATCATTCGGAACATTGGGCCACATGTGTTAAGTCTTAATGAGTTGAACATCCCTGGCATGAAGTGTCTGAGGTCAACTATGTTCTTGACTGAATAGCTGCTGCAGCTCAGTCTCTGTAAATAAAAGTTAAATGAACAAAAAAACTTCAAGTGTTCTTCACTTTCATTCACCAGTGTGAGAGGCAGGTCGTTGTCTGCACTACACACTCACACAGTTGACTTTAATTGGCAGTTGGCATGCGTCCGTTTATCTGATTGCATTTAAAGCCAGGAACATGTTTCAACTCTGTGGCTTTTTTTTTCTTCTTTTCTAAATGCTTCAAGTTGTCAGTGTCATCCACATGATTTTATCTGAATAGATCCCCCCACCACCAACTATATTCAATTCACATGGCGTAAAGTGCCCTGGTATTCATGTCTCCAGGCATATAATGCCCGACTGGTATCCATGTCTTTAGGCATATAATGCCCGACTGGTATCCATGTCTAAAGTGCTCTCATGATGTCCATATCTGTCAACAAAGTCCTCCTAGTACCCATTTCTCTTACTGTATGTCCAGAACACTCGATAGCATACATTTTTTAATTGGTCATCCAATTCTTTGAGCCACCTAGAACTAAACCAAATGTAGAACAAGTTGTAGCATTGCAGAACTGACCTTATAATATACTTTTGTTTTATATGCGTTATCACACTATACAGTATACACCATCATCGTATGCACCATTATACTATACACCAGGGGTCTCAAACACGCGGCCCGCGGGCCATATGCGGCCCGCGAAACTATTTTATGCGGCCCGCGACCACGTCCGCGAATTTAAAAAAAAAATTAAATCAAATTTACAATGACCACATATAAACCGTGAAATGATTTACAATCTGCACAAATCAATAAATGAGGTGAAACTGACGCCCACCGAACGCTTAGGTTTTCAGCAGAAGCTGTGTGAACGGTGGCCGGATTCTAACCTCTGGACCTTTTGCAGCCAAACACTGCATTCTGCACCAAGAAGCACTCTGTGGCAAACGTCTACAAATGAAGAACTTGATGGATGTTGTCGTGAAGACGGTGAACTTTATACGTGCACGAGGTATCTCAACCACAGACGGCTGTGTCATTTCCAGCTGATTTAGAAACGGAATACGGAGAGTTGCTGTATCATACGGAAGTCAGGTGGTTGAGTCGTGGAAAAGTGCTGCAGAGATTTTTTGAACTGAGACGGGAAATAGTATTGTTCATGGCAATGAAAGACAGAGAAATACCTCAGCTCAGTGACCCAATGTTTTTGTCGGATCTTGCTCTTTTGCTGACATCATGCGACATCTCAATGTACTCAATTCACAACTACAGGGCACAAAGCAGCTGATTACCGTGATGTTTGACCGCATCAAATCATTCAGATGCAAGCTGACTTTGTCGGCCACTCATCTGGCAGATGTAAATCTGGCTCATTTCTTTTTTCTACAGAGCATAACGGTTGAACCACAGCGCCTGGAAGACTACATAGACATCCTCTCCAGACTACTGAAGGATTTTGAACACCGCTTTCAGCAATCCACTGCTCTCGAACCACAGTTTTTCCTTGTTGCCACTCCGTTCGCAGTTGACGTGAAAAACGTTCCAGATGTCTGGAACTACTTAACCAGCAGTGTGACACTATTCTGAAGCAAAAGGCAAAAATACGCTGATGTTGGCGTTCCAAATTTCTACCAGTTTCTTCCCAGAGGGGTTTCCAAAATTATTTTGCGCAGCTGCTAGAATTATAGCGATGTTTGGGCGTACATACGTTTGCGAACAGTTTTTCTCCAGAATGAAGTTCAACAAAACAACATTACGATAAAGACTGACTGATGAGCAACTGAGTGCAACCTTGCGGCTTGCCACTACACGCGACTTCAGGCCTAACGTTGATGGTCTTGTCTCTGTCAAACGCTCTCAGCTTAGTGGACAGAAACATGAGTGACGAGACATCTGCAGTAGGACTAGTAATTAATTTTTTATATATTTTTTTTTGGAAACTACAGTTTCTGCTTTTTTATTATTAGTGACAGAGACAACGCCAACTTATTGTAGTAAAATAAACTGCCTGTGCATGTAATAAACTTCACTAAATGTAACTAATAATTATAAAAACTTTATTTTAGCATTGACAGTAGAGTTCGTAAAATTTAATGAAAAAACATTCTCTTTTCGTGGTGGGGCCCGCTGACTGGTTGTTACTTTCCAGTTCGGCCCACATGCTGATATGAGTTTGAGACCCCTGCTATACACCATCACACTATATTCACCATCAACTATTTTTTTTATGAAACCCCCTCATGCATTACATTGCATAAAACATTTATGTAAACTACTTACTTGTTCATTTCTAGTGTCATGTTTACGTGTTATCTCCATATAGCGAGGGACGTAGTGGCATTGCGGCTCAACAGTTTGGCTTTAGCTACAGACCTAGACACGGTTTAAGTTATCCAGTTGAACCCAGACCAATCGTCATAAAAAGCCTGTACACTGACCTGCAACCTCCCAACCTGTGGGCAGTGGGGACCCAATAGCTCGTTGACACGTCAAAGGTCTTTACGACAAGTTAACGACCCATTGTTCTCTATTGCCCACAGGTGGCGACGTCGGAGGTTAGTGTTGAGGTCTACTTTGACGATAGGTCTCGGTTTAACCAACTTAAAAAGGGGCATCTATATTTGATAATAGACTAGATCTAGAATTTGTTCCTATACTTGATTCGCTCTCACTTGCCACTGGATCTGTGCCATTGTTGCACAGAACTGATTTGTCAGTGAGATAGCGATGTACGTTACATTTTACCTTGAGTCTACCCATCTTTCCGGAACACTTCATATTGTTGATCTAAATGCAGTTTTTCTTTATGTCCTTCACACAATACACATGGAAACCGTAGGTCGTGGAAACGACTGAATTCTACATTTGCAGCTCCTCTGAGTTTTTTGTTTATTTATTTATTTTTGCATTATTTCCTCATGTACAACTTTCCAACATAATGTCAGGTGATTATGTCTGAACCAATTTTGCTAATTTCACTTTAATATAATTTTTCTTATTATAGTTTTGGAAAAAAAACGCACTTTTAATTCACTTAATTATCCAATATTATCGCCTGCTCTTTGTGTGCTCCACAGGCGAGTACCATCTCAACAATGAGAACATGGAGTATCACCTCCAGTTGGAGTTATGGAGAGGTAACATAGCCGGAGCTGTGCAGATAGCCAGACAGCGAAACGAGTTGTCGGACTGGATAGTGGCCATGGCACCTTTAGGTAAGTTAGGGTATCATGTCCTACCCACTTTTCTCTTCATATTGATTAGTAGAATAGAAATATGGCTACATGGGCCTTTCATAGTCAAAGGGAGGTAAATCATCATGTCCCCTATCTAAAACATGCGAGATTCTAACTCTTATGCAATGCATTGAGTCATACTAACCATACACATTTCATAATTATTACAATAATAAATCCCGTCTTTCAAATACATAACCACTACAATAAGTAATTCTGACCTTTCCACTCAAGCATCTTGGTAGTGAGTATCACAGACCTTTCATAGCAGTTATAACTTTTCCACACAGTCTTAATTACAAATACATATCATCTCAGAAGAAGTAAGCATTACTAACCATTCCACAAAGATCTAGTTTTACCAGTAATTATAACCTACTCAAGAAAACATTAAGAAACTAGAACAGACACAAAATAGAGCAGTGAGATTCATAACAAACGAATATTCACATTTAATTAGAGTAACACCTTTGGTAAAAATCATTAAATTTAGAAACCATTCAGGATAGAAGACTTAAAACTTAGGTCGCTATACAACATAAAACACTGAACCATAATCTTCAAAAACAAAAACACATCTATATCATAAGATAATATAATCATTCCACAAAAGATTTACTAGTAAATTTTTCTACCTTAAGATCTAGTTTTATCAGTAAGTCTAACCTTTCCACATTTAGATTTCATTTTGGCATTAAGTGTATATGTCCTTGTGCATAGTCTAAATAATTTGATTTAAAAAAAGTAAATTACAACCGTTGTATAGTTACAGTTTGCGATTTGTAATTGACAACATTGGGGCTAGTTCGAAACGAATCTTATATCTATAGCTGTACATGTATTTTGTTTTCTCTTCTAGATAAGTAATGAATTGCTTATTTTAAGGTTTAGGCAATGTAGAGTCAGTTACAAGTAGTTAGTCTATATTCTAGATAGATTTACCTAATTCTTGAAATACTTATTTCACTTGCCCAACTTTTTCTGTATATTTTTCTCAAGTTCTGACATCTTGTCACCATTATGTTGTTTTTCAAGTGTATTCATTGGCGTGCGCGACAATGCTCGACTACTATCTTCCATGTCTCTGTTACACGCCAGCTGCATTATTGCTATGCTCTATTGGTGAAACTAATGTTCCCATTCCTATCGAGAACATAAGTCTATAGATTTTCTTTGTTCTATCAAAGTGGCTCAGTGATGTAAACTGAGTTTGTTGGAAAGAGATTAATAATGGCTTGACTTCGGCCAGGAATAAAGATGTACTTATTTATAGCAAGTTGTATGTCATATTCCACTTACGTGTGAAGATATTTGCTGTTTTTTTTTTTTTTTTGAATTGTTATTCAATGAAAGAAATTCTATCCAAGGCAAAAGAGGAATGGATAAAGTCGATGAACAGACTAATGGTAGGTGAATATGATCAATGCCTATAGCCGAGGTAGAACTGAACTCTTAATTATAAAAGCACTGGTCGATGTTTCCATCTGGACATGAGGGAGCTAAATGTCGGGTGTGGAAACTGAAAGAAGTTGACAAGGCCGTGTGTTACGTGAACGATCTGGGCTCGCCTACCTCGGTCACTTGCCGTAAATCTTGACTTGACGTCTGATCGGTTCACTCAATCAACTAGCATGTCTGTGTCGAAGAGAGGATCGTGATCTCGATAAGAGAAAATGTTTGGATGGTCAAAGTTCACCTTGACCTAGGTCTGTGTTACTTGTTGCTTTTTAAAATTGAAGCTCAGTTTCAATCAATTTAAATGTGTTTATTATGTAATGGCATGTCTAGCTGAGGACAGGGATTCTAAATTGTTGGAAAGCAAAATATATTTTGGTTACAATTGTTTTTATTGCACCAGCCTTCGAAATTGTTAAGTATTTTCCGCATGTAAAATGGACTACAGAACAAAAATAAATAAAGTCCCACAAACTTATTAGCGGTCCTCATGAGTCCGTTGATTGATGTGCATGTCGAAGGTAAAGTTTTTATATTTTGGAGCAAGACGAACATAATGGTGAAATCAGATTACATTAGCCCCTTTGCTCTTTTTAAATGGTACTAAATGTAGAGTTAGCATTCCATTAGATAATTGAACACGCTATTCCTCCTACATCCATTCTCGGATTTAGTTGAAACTTCAAACAATTATTTATTGCACTTATCAAAACATGAAGCGATAAAAATTGTATCCAATTAGTCAATTAATTAGTGGTAATTAGTTGCTGTTGTTTTTTCGAATAAGGGAAACAATGTCTACATTATCGAGAGATATAGTTATAAGTGCTAAGTTCTTTTCCTTAGATAAGCTTTTTTTTTTTTTTTTAATTTTTTTAAAATTATATTTTCATTGTGTTTTTTTTTATCTTTTTTTTGTGTATGCTTAATAAAACAAAAACATAAATGTGTTTTCATAAGACCAGAAGAAAGCGTTGCACTCTTCTTTAGAGTCCAATAAAGACAATTATTTCTTGAGATTAAAACCCGAAAGACAGCTCAAAACTAATAGTGGTATTCCTAGCTAAAAATCATAGTTTTCTTCATCTTCATGTATATTCAATAACCAGTCAAACTAGCAATGAAAAGGAAACCTAATGTTGAACACTTTGAATTTGCTTACGTCAACTTTCATTATTATTTGTTTGCTCTAGCAAGGGGTCTCGTTTCGTGTTATTTCTCTCGGCCATATGAAAAGAGTATTAGCTTGTGTTGATAGATCTCTAACCAAACTGCTGATCTTCCTGTTTGTCCTGCTTCCTACCGCTACAGCCAGGATGAACAATTAACCTGTTGTGGTTTTGAGAACTTTTTGTTCTCTGCTGTGCCTGTCGCGTGCCTTGCTCTGTGATGTAACGCATTAAAACAAATAGTTTTAGGAGGAAAGTCATTTCCTGCTGCGCTCTACCAGACAGACGATAGGCTTTGAATCATCATAAAACTGCTGGAGCTGCTTCTAACAAACTTTGAAGAAAATACATTTGTTGAGGCCATTTTCTTACTCTAGTTGTAAGACTTGAACCCCATCTCTGTAGGTGAACAATAGAAATGAAAGGCCACAGAAACCATGAAACGACTAGACCAAACCACTTGTCTGTAGAAAGAATGGGAGGCACTATCTAAACTTATGATGCCGAGTTAACACAAAAAAAAAGATGTACCAAATACTAATAGTCATTTGTTTACCTTGGGTGCTTCCCCCTTTCAACCCTTCACCAGAACCACCTTGTTTTTTGTTGTTTTTTTTTACCTCTTCTGGTTAACCGTTAAATACTGTAACAGCTTGAATTAGTGACCTGAATAGAATCTTTGACTTGTTCCCTTAGTCTTGATTGTTTGGTACTCGTCAGAAGCCACGACTCACACTTTTGTGTTTGTTACAAAGCTCATATCACCTCACGCTGTCTGGTCAAGAGTGCGTACTAGTCTCCCACACCCAATCTCGGAAACTTCGCTCAATTATTGATCGGCATAGACAAGACATGAATCAATACTACAAAAATAGACTATTAATTACTGGTAATTATTTTGTTCAACACCACCATGTAAACTAATACCTCCTTATTTACAGATATGGTTCAATTTGTTGGATTGAAATAAGTGTTGACGCTATTTCTCCTTTACGTTTTCTCCGATCATCTGATACTTCCAACAGTTATTTAGTGTACCTAACAAAACAGGAATCACTAAACACAAATACTCTGTTTGTTGGATATGGAAGGATTGCTCCTATTTTGCTTGTTTCACATCATTGTGATGGTTTCACCAAGGTGTTCTCTGTTCACGTGGTGGTTGACTGGTACGGAAATGTTTCACTTCTGACTAAACAGAAAGTGGAACAACCAGGACTTCTTTGAGAATCTTTCATTTAGAAAGAGGAAATTATTCTTTGCAAAGTGAGATCGTTCGATCAATGACGTATAAATGCCTGCTTTGTTCACATTAATGTCTGTACAAATAAGACTGTGTTATTTTTGTGTTCCTCAAGACGTGCTTTAAGTGTCCTTGTTTTTCTCTGCAGTGTAGACACATGTTGCTGCTACCTTGCCTGGTTGTGAACCCTTTTGAAATGTTTGTAAAGTTGAACAGAGCTGATATCACTGTCCATAAAACTTTGAGCTGAATGTAACATTGACTACATTGCATAGATATCAGCTTCAGAAATAGCTGGCTTTCTACTGCAACGCTGCCTTTAATCTATAACTGGTGGAGCGGTGAAAGCCTACAATCTATTTCACTCCTAGCTCATTACAGTGGTAAAGCCTCTTACTATCAATGTTACTTGGTAGAACTTACATACATAGTTTTAGGAAAAAGTTACTTTATTCGAAATTCTATTTTCCTAATTCAAGCCTCTTTTTACTCCCCCGGCAACACAAATATTAAACAAAAACTAATTCAATTTTGGGCTTGTCGTTGTCTCAAAATACAACTCGTAGATCATTTGTCTGAGTACGTTCTATTTCTACACGCTGCAAGTATTGATTGTTATAAGCAAACATGAGGCTGTTATGTGTTGAACAATGTTACTGAGTTGACTGTGAAATGTACATCCCAGAACAAGTAGAAAGATTTGTTTTGTGCATTTTATAGGATGGCCATTGAGTCCGTTTTTAAAGACTTTATTTATTTAATGATAAGTTCCATTTTGGTTGAATGCTCATTAATGCTATAGTTGAATCTTAAATGATGTTATGGTTGAATATTAAGTGACACTACGGTTGAATGTAAAGTGTGTTATGGTCTTGTTAAATGTTGTGGTGAAAGTTAGTCTGTCAAGTTTGAAGTATGTCTCAAACTGTTTGTGACCCAATGAAATATGACTGCACCTAGTATTGGAATGTGTTGAATAATAAACAACATGCCCAGTAGTAGACAAAATAATAGTCTCACAACAGTTTTGTCCACTGGAACGTAACGCTAGAAGAATGCAGACATCTAACTTACGAATAGTGTTGAACCTGAGAACGACTTTTTTTCATTATTCCGAGCATTTGAACAATACAAAGTAAATCTCCATACTCAATGCTTTCAAAAGCACTCCTATGCGTGTTTTTTTATTATTTTTTTCTTATTTACCGCTACCTATAAATATTAAACATATAGAGTGTAGAGAGCTTGAAATGAAGATTTGTAGATAAGATGGTGTTCTTACTTCAGACCTGCTGCTTGTTAGATATTCAAAAGTCTCATGTCTTCTTGTAAGATTTGTTGTAGCCATTTCAATCATACTAGGCTTAAACATTTTATCTATTATATAGGCATTACTTTTTTATTTTTTTCAAAACAAAATCTTTTTTTTTTTTATACTGACAATAAAATGATACTCGTTAATGTTGAGAGTAGAAAAGAAACTCACAGACTCAATTGTGTTGGTGAAACATGCATTACTCTTGTATTTACTTTTTCTTAATATGTTTTTATGAACATTGAGACTCAAGTGTGTGTAGTTTGTAAACTGATCTCAACATGGAATTAACATGTAGAATTGTAGATTTATTGTTGTTGTTTTTTCGTAGCTACAAGAGTTAATCGCTCTTGACGCTGTCTATTTTACTGATGTAAAACTTGCCATCAGCCCAAAAGAAATGGAAACAATAGGGGAAACAACTCACACTGGTGTGTGGTCAACATAACTTTCTAAAGGACAGTGATTCTCAACTTGATAGCTCGTGATTGTCTGAAACAGTTTATCGTCTCGTGAGACTTTCAATTTTTATCTAGACAACAACGTAATGCTATGATGATCTAGAAACAATTTTATATTACAAAAAATATAATAATCTCCCAATCATTTAGTTACAATTAACTTAATACTAAGAAGGTCTAGGCTACAAATAATATACTATTTAAACAATTAATCATGAAGTACCTAATACTAAGAAGCTCTAGCAACTTAATTGTACGATTCCAATATTCAAAATCTACTTAATCCTACCTTGTTGTAATTAAAAGCAACGTTATTTTATAATTGTCTAGCTGAAGCAAACGTAATCGTATGATGGTGTAGCTGAAGCAAATGTTTATCATATGATGGTGTAGTTAAAGCCATAG
>JADKLZ010051824.1:8233-23741 GCA_021533235.1 Biomphalaria straminea | reverse complement strand
CCCCCCCCCCCCCCCCCGCTCATGACAAGACAATGGAACGTTTTCTTACTTCAATGTCTAAGTCACTTCCTGCATATAGGTTGTAGAGAAGAACAGGGTTCCAGGACATTGGCACTGTAAATATTTATCAACAGACTTTTTTTAAAATTCTGGCACTTGTGCACCATATGAAAGACTACTACTTATTAAAAAGGTCTATCTGTCTCTCTTTCACTTTTCGGATCTTAAAAACTAATAAGCAAAACATAGACAAATCCTTTTTTTTTTAAATATTATTTACGGGAAAGAACTCGGCACTTACAACTATATCTTTCAATAATGTAGGAATTATTTCTCTTATTCGATATTAAACAAAACTCATAATAAGGCTTGTCTTCGAGTCTGAAGATTAATAAGGAATGCAGTATTTCCTGTGGCTACACACCAAAAGTGCGACCTACTTAATTTTCCACATCAAATGCTGATATAACCATTGTTTAGACGTGGTCGATTGACACTTTCATCTTGCCATAAGTAGTTACTTAAATAGATTTGTTAGGTACAATAGATAATTATTAAAGTTAGAATTGGTCTGGAAATTACTTTTTCAATATTTAAGGGGATGAAACCCTACATTTGTTTTCTTGCGGATACTGAAGGGTTAATTTTCCTTGTTGGTATCAAACTAAATAATTGATTACCAGTAATTATTGATTTATTGGTTACATTTTTTTATTGATTCATGTATTGTCTATGCCAATAGATAATTGTGCAAAGTTTCAACTTGACCCGAGAATGGATGCGGGAGAAATAACGACTACACACTTTTTATAGTTAGTTCTCTAAGTTACTGTACTGTTGTTACTGATTTTTTTTTTCACACAAACTTTGAGGCGTCCCCCACTAGATCTGTCCTTGTACAAGTAATATTCAAGTCAATAGACAGAGTAAACTTGAAATGAGATGTAGATCTAATATAAACTGATATTTAAATAAAATCTAGCTCACAGCAAAAGAGTCTATACTCTTTCATGTGTTTTTATCGTCTGCCGTTCTTACATCAATTATGACAGATCCTGTCGTGATTTCATCATTCCCCAAGACCAAAAACTAATGCTCCCTTCCTTCATCATCACCTTGACTAACATACACTCACACACACTCCATAACAAAGAGTACCAGTGAGAAGGTTTTCGTTCTGTACTTACAAAAGGAATTTTGTAAAAAAAAAAAAATTCTGCTGAAAAGGGGAATAAGTAGCATATTATAAAATCTGATCTCCCCTGAAGTAATTTATTTTTAAAAAGTAGTGTACTTTTCTGAATAAAAAAAACTGCTTGTTTGTTTAGTTTTTAAAAGGAAGCGGTTAGTTTTCAGAAGAAAAAAAAAAGCTGGCTTGCACCAAATCATCATGATTTCGGATTCTCAATATTTTACAGTTTTTGCGATCTACACGTGAAAGACCACACAAAACTAATTCGTAGCGGCCTTTTCCCTTTCGGGGTTCGCTAAAAACTCAAAAGTAATCTCCATACACATAGTTCAGTACAGGATCAAATGTTCATGACTTTCTCTGAAATTAGGTTAAAATTCACAGTCATTCTTTAGTCACCGAAGTTTGGGTCAAAATATCTTTTGTTTTTCTGATATCCTCAACCTCCCTTGGGGACAGAACATTTGACATACATGGTGTGTGTGTGTGTGGGTCGGTGTGTAGTGCTGGATTGGGTGACATCAGTCCGTACAGGCTAGTCTTAAGAATCCTGTTTACTTCCATTCATCACATCCATTTTGTTTCAGACTCAGTGGAAACAGCGACATAATAAATCTTAGCTCATAAACACCAGAGGTCAGTGTGACACATTTTAGTCAACAATACAAACCACCAGGCCCTCAGCCGCGCATATTTTTCCTGCTGTCATAGCCTCTGTGGTTCAGGAATACAATATACGAAATGATTACGTTAAACAGTTATTGTTTATTGTTATTGTTTATAATAGTAATTAATATTGTCATTAGTATATTAATGGAGTGTTCTAGAAATGAACTTGTTTCTATTGGGTCCGAAGAGAAACATGCCGCCATTACGTTTGTATTTCTTATCAGTCATTCCCTCATGTGGTAGAAATCAAAAAAAAAAAAAGCTCTATTTGAAATACGATTTTATCATATCCCGTAGCATGATAGCAGTAGTTAACATAGTAGCTTTTTACAAAGCTTATATCAATTCCCTGGGTCTGTCTGGTACAGTTGTTGTGTTTATTTCTCCCTTCACCCATCCTTAGACCAAGTTACAACTTGATACAATTATTTGGTGTGACTACTAAAACAAAAACATGGCATATGACAAAAGTAAGTATTGGTAAATAATTCTTTTCTTTGGTATCGTAAAAGATAAATAAATGGTGCTTATTGTGTTATATGGCATAATATGTGGAGTTATTCCCCTTATTACATTTTGTACACGTTGTTCCTCCACTTCACATTCTCTCAGGTTAAAGTTTTGCATCATTATTCAAAGTCGATGAAATACATAAATTAATTTTTTTAAACTTACCCATCAGTTAAGCAATAAGTAATTAACAAATGTTTATTTTTTATTTTAAATAGAAAAGAGAAGTTTATTCCTGCAATATTTTGTAAGTACTTGCTATTGGTGATATCATCCATGAGGAAAAAAAAATAAAGATCATGTTGAACCAAACTTCAGACGACTTACATTCGCTTGAATTGGGGTAATGGACGAGGTGTGTATTGGCAAGTGGTCTTACGCTAAAACAAACAACGAGGACAGTCCAAGCTTGACCAAAGACAAATATAGCCTTGAAGATATCCCAGCAACCTAAGTCTCACCCAAGTTGTCCTAACTCGTTCAGAGAAAGCACGCAATAGATAGTTTGTGCTAATGTTTAGAAAAACTCCTGGACTCTTCAATAAGTCTGACCAGAACTGATAAACTATTCATCTTACAGAGAGACGAAATGTTTTCTCACCTGATGGCCAGCTTGAAGTACAAACATTTTTTGCCTTAAGTCTACAGACCTTGCTGCTATGTTTCTTTACCTTGCTCAGAATGTTTGCCAACCTTGCTTCTAAGAGTCAAATTAAAGTTTCAAAGAAACAGACTAATTGATTTATACTCAATACGTCATTGATATTTGTTCCCCACTCATTAGGCTGTGGTGTATGGAGTAAATAATAAAGGGTGGCTGCCTGGTCGAGCGGTTTGCACGCTGGACTGTCGTATCGATTTACCGATGGTCCCGGGTTCAAACCCTGCCCGCTCCCATCCCCCGTCGTCCTGCGGGAGGTTTGGACTAGGAAATAACTATCTTCAACTCTGAAGGAATTTCCGAAACATGTAAAACAAACAATGGGATTCAATTACGTGCCATCACAAAGAAGAAAGGAGACTTCCTGCACATAGTCTTGTGTTCATCGGATCACTATTCTCTTCGGTTTGGTTATTTTCTAAATGAAACCAAATTGTTCCAAGCGTATATGCCAATGAGAGAAAGAAATAAAAGATTCTTATTTTGTATTTCTCTTACTTCTTCTATCTAATCATCTGTTGAACTCATTATGTTATATTCGTTATATGGACGTTCGTTATATGGACGTTCGCTGATCTTTTGATGTTTTTTTTTTTCAAATGAGAGAATGCTTTTACACAAGTTTGACTATTTATGTTGATAGTAGCAATATCCTTTGGCTACGCCCATTGATTTGTTTTCAAAGCTCCAGACTATTTCTTTTAGCCGGAACATTCCCTCCTCTGCACTTCGAATCAAACTTTAAGGCCTTCCCCAAAAAAAATAAATACTTATAGCTCTTGAATTGTACTACCTATTATTACGTATTATAACGCCCCCCGTAGACATATACTTTTGGCCATTCAATTTTAACTACAAATGTAAAGCCAAGTGCAACCCAAGGAATAATACTACATATCACACTTAGACAGCGAGCACTAAAGTCCCTTATTTCGTTATATTTAATTCACTGTTTTTCCTCATTAAAAGTTACCTGTTACGTTGAATTGGAACGCCCTACACGGATAGTTTTGTCCAGATAGTTCTAGTGTTATCTTTCTATCTTCTTCCTGCAACACCTACCCCACCCCAGTAATACACACTAAGCTTTATATTGTTTATTTTGGCCGGAACCTACACTCTTTTAAACGCATTTTAATGTCCCCCCCTTTTTTCCCCCCAAAAAAAACGGACTAATTTTAATAAGCCTTCATATTCACTCTGAATTCTAGATCTCTATATTTAAAGGATATGTTGAGCTAGCTAGAGTTAGTCCTACAGTGATTTCGATGGGCTCTACAAACTGTATACTCTTGTAATGTTTACCACAAAAACGCGCGCGTGCTCACGATAAAAGAAAGATCACATTTGCATTAATAAAATATCTATTTTTAGCGGCCCCCGAAAGTGGAAAAGACGCTGTTAGTTTTGTGTGGAATGTCTGTTTGTCCGTCCGTCCGTCCCATATAGATCTCGTAAACTAGAAAAGATAGTGAAAATGAAAATCCGAAATTATATTTTAGACCATTCAAAGTTCTGATGCAACGGCTACTTATTTTCTTTTCTGAAAGCGAAAAATCTAATTTTTTTCATCACTTATGCAAGCTGTTTTTTTCGTAAAATTGCACCACTTTGACAACTATTCACTATTAATAGTAATATATTATGCCAGATTTTTAAATATTGATGAAGATAGTTTTAGATTTTTGTTAAAATTGTTTTTTTAAATTTGTATTGCTAAGTTAATTAAGTTCTGTCATACTATTTATTACATTTACACAAAAAAATTGTTTCCTTTTTTTAAAGAGAAAAAAATATAATTTGTATGCATATAAGCTGGACATAATTTAAAACAATAATTAATAAGTAGTTTTTCATATTATCGCGTGACTTTAGCGCTACAACGATAATACACAACACTTAACTAAAGGATTTTTTTTTACGGAAATTTTTGTTTCTTGAAGATTCAATTAAGACAATGACCCTTTCCAAAACAATCAGATCAATTAGATATTCATTATAAGACATCAGTTAACCAGGTTCACATCTAACTTCACATTCGCTTTCACCTATCTGCTAAACCGCTGGGGCACCAGACAAGATCTGTCAACCTTCTTTCTCAATTCTTCTCTGTCATTTGTCTTTGATAGAATTTCATTCTGATGTTCTTTCTGAAAATATTGAAACCTGCCTTTTTACCTGCCTGGGTGTACCACTTAGGGGGGCCGAATTTGAGTTTGTGTTTCCACACACTGTCTTTGTAACCTTGTTTGTTTGTTTTTAAATTTAAGAAAGAACGTCTTAAGATTTAAGAAAGAGGAAATAAATACACAAAAGGATGTAAATAAAAAAGATAAAACATTAAAAATTGAATTAAAGAAAAGCTAACAAAAATCCATCATGTTGACCTATTGGCTTTTTTTAGTGCGTAGCCTGATTTGCTATATATATATCTACCTGTATGTTCAAGAATAACTGGGAGAATTAGTGATTATACTTCTCATCTTGAAATATTTTATAGGCTTTGTTTTTCTTGTAGAAACTGCGAATAAAAAAAAAAATTAGGGGAAAATGTAGACAGCCGTTTTGATCGTGAAATGTGCTTAGTTGTTCTAGGCACAAGGTAAGTATTAACATGTCCAATTTTTTTTCTCGACCAGCCCAGGTAGGACATTTGTTATAAAAGGGAAATGAATCAGTCAATAGGGGCTTTTACAAATATGTAAAACTACACATTTCAAATACTAACTCAATGATAAGACATTGTCTTCAAGTCTAAAGGATAACAGTGCAGCATTACACAATACACTTTTACGTAAACCCACTTGTGACCTGCATAGGTTTTCACTGAAACGCTTACTAAGCCGTTGTCCGTGTGGATGTAGATTCTAGATCCGATGCAAATAAATAACCAAACCAATTTTTCTTTTGAGGTAAATACATATTTTTCTGTAATCTTCACTAGACAGTTTTTGTCCAGACAACAAAGATCAATGAAATGTAAAACTGTACTTCCTGTTTCTGCTCGAAGAAAGGAGTCCAAGAATGTAAAGCAGGATTTAACTTGTCAATTTCTTCCCGAACCTTCATTCCATTTCATTGAGGCGAACGTTTTGAAATGAAATAATTAGATCATTCGGAACATTGGGCCACATGTGTTAAGTCTTAATGAGTTGAACATCCCTGGCATGAAGTGTCTGAGGTCAACTATGTTCTTGACTGAATAGCTGCTGCAGCTCAGTCTCTGTAAATAAAAGTTAAATGAACAAAAAAACTTCAAGTGTTCTTCACTTTCATTCACCAGTGTGAGAGGCAGGTCGTTGTCTGCACTACACACTCACACAGTTGACTTTAATTGGCAGTTGGCATGCGTCCGTTTATCTGATTGCATTTAAAGCCAGGAACATGTTTCAACTCTGTGGCTTTTTTTTTCTTCTTTTCTAAATGCTTCAAGTTGTCAGTGTCATCCACATGATTTTATCTGAATAGATCCCCCCACCACCAACTATATTCAATTCACATGGCGTAAAGTGCCCTGGTATTCATGTCTCCAGGCATATAATGCCCGACTGGTATCCATGTCTTTAGGCATATAATGCCCGACTGGTATCCATGTCTAAAGTGCTCTCATGATGTCCATATCTGTCAACAAAGTCCTCCTAGTACCCATTTCTCTTACTGTATGTCCAGAACACTCGATAGCATACATTTTTTAATTGGTCATCCAATTCTTTGAGCCACCTAGAACTAAACCAAATGTAGAACAAGTTGTAGCATTGCAGAACTGACCTTATAATATACTTTTGTTTTATATGCGTTATCACACTATACAGTATACACCATCATCGTATGCACCATTATACTATACACCAGGGGTCTCAAACACGCGGCCCGCGGGCCATATGCGGCCCGCGAAACTATTTTATGCGGCCCGCGACCACGTCCGCGAATTTAAAAAAAAAATTAAATCAAATTTACAATGACCACATATAAACCGTGAAATGATTTACAATCTGCACAAATCAATAAATGAGGTGAAACTGACGCCCACCGAACGCTTAGGTTTTCAGCAGAAGCTGTGTGAACGGTGGCCGGATTCTAACCTCTGGACCTTTTGCAGCCAAACACTGCATTCTGCACCAAGAAGCACTCTGTGGCAAACGTCTACAAATGAAGAACTTGATGGATGTTGTCGTGAAGACGGTGAACTTTATACGTGCACGAGGTATCTCAACCACAGACGGCTGTGTCATTTCCAGCTGATTTAGAAACGGAATACGGAGAGTTGCTGTATCATACGGAAGTCAGGTGGTTGAGTCGTGGAAAAGTGCTGCAGAGATTTTTTGAACTGAGACGGGAAATAGTATTGTTCATGGCAATGAAAGACAGAGAAATACCTCAGCTCAGTGACCCAATGTTTTTGTCGGATCTTGCTCTTTTGCTGACATCATGCGACATCTCAATGTACTCAATTCACAACTACAGGGCACAAAGCAGCTGATTACCGTGATGTTTGACCGCATCAAATCATTCAGATGCAAGCTGACTTTGTCGGCCACTCATCTGGCAGATGTAAATCTGGCTCATTTCTTTTTTCTACAGAGCATAACGGTTGAACCACAGCGCCTGGAAGACTACATAGACATCCTCTCCAGACTACTGAAGGATTTTGAACACCGCTTTCAGCAATCCACTGCTCTCGAACCACAGTTTTTCCTTGTTGCCACTCCGTTCGCAGTTGACGTGAAAAACGTTCCAGATGTCTGGAACTACTTAACCAGCAGTGTGACACTATTCTGAAGCAAAAGGCAAAAATACGCTGATGTTGGCGTTCCAAATTTCTACCAGTTTCTTCCCAGAGGGGTTTCCAAAATTATTTTGCGCAGCTGCTAGAATTATAGCGATGTTTGGGCGTACATACGTTTGCGAACAGTTTTTCTCCAGAATGAAGTTCAACAAAACAACATTACGATAAAGACTGACTGATGAGCAACTGAGTGCAACCTTGCGGCTTGCCACTACACGCGACTTCAGGCCTAACGTTGATGGTCTTGTCTCTGTCAAACGCTCTCAGCTTAGTGGACAGAAACATGAGTGACGAGACATCTGCAGTAGGACTAGTAATTAATTTTTTATATATTTTTTTTTGGAAACTACAGTTTCTGCTTTTTTATTATTAGTGACAGAGACAACGCCAACTTATTGTAGTAAAATAAACTGCCTGTGCATGTAATAAACTTCACTAAATGTAACTAATAATTATAAAAACTTTATTTTAGCATTGACAGTAGAGTTCGTAAAATTTAATGAAAAAACATTCTCTTTTCGTGGTGGGGCCCGCTGACTGGTTGTTACTTTCCAGTTCGGCCCACATGCTGATATGAGTTTGAGACCCCTGCTATACACCATCACACTATATTCACCATCAACTATTTTTTTTATGAAACCCCCTCATGCATTACATTGCATAAAACATTTATGTAAACTACTTACTTGTTCATTTCTAGTGTCATGTTTACGTGTTATCTCCATATAGCGAGGGACGTAGTGGCATTGCGGCTCAACAGTTTGGCTTTAGCTACAGACCTAGACACGGTTTAAGTTATCCAGTTGAACCCAGACCAATCGTCATAAAAAGCCTGTACACTGACCTGCAACCTCCCAACCTGTGGGCAGTGGGGACCCAATAGCTCGTTGACACGTCAAAGGTCTTTACGACAAGTTAACGACCCATTGTTCTCTATTGCCCACAGGTGGCGACGTCGGAGGTTAGTGTTGAGGTCTACTTTGACGATAGGTCTCGGTTTAACCAACTTAAAAAGGGGCATCTATATTTGATAATAGACTAGATCTAGAATTTGTTCCTATACTTGATTCGCTCTCACTTGCCACTGGATCTGTGCCATTGTTGCACAGAACTGATTTGTCAGTGAGATAGCGATGTACGTTACATTTTACCTTGAGTCTACCCATCTTTCCGGAACACTTCATATTGTTGATCTAAATGCAGTTTTTCTTTATGTCCTTCACACAATACACATGGAAACCGTAGGTCGTGGAAACGACTGAATTCTACATTTGCAGCTCCTCTGAGTTTTTTGTTTATTTATTTATTTTTGCATTATTTCCTCATGTACAACTTTCCAACATAATGTCAGGTGATTATGTCTGAACCAATTTTGCTAATTTCACTTTAATATAATTTTTCTTATTATAGTTTTGGAAAAAAAACGCACTTTTAATTCACTTAATTATCCAATATTATCGCCTGCTCTTTGTGTGCTCCACAGGCGAGTACCATCTCAACAATGAGAACATGGAGTATCACCTCCAGTTGGAGTTATGGAGAGGTAACATAGCCGGAGCTGTGCAGATAGCCAGACAGCGAAACGAGTTGTCGGACTGGATAGTGGCCATGGCACCTTTAGGTAAGTTAGGGTATCATGTCCTACCCACTTTTCTCTTCATATTGATTAGTAGAATAGAAATATGGCTACATGGGCCTTTCATAGTCAAAGGGAGGTAAATCATCATGTCCCCTATCTAAAACATGCGAGATTCTAACTCTTATGCAATGCATTGAGTCATACTAACCATACACATTTCATAATTATTACAATAATAAATCCCGTCTTTCAAATACATAACCACTACAATAAGTAATTCTGACCTTTCCACTCAAGCATCTTGGTAGTGAGTATCACAGACCTTTCATAGCAGTTATAACTTTTCCACACAGTCTTAATTACAAATACATATCATCTCAGAAGAAGTAAGCATTACTAACCATTCCACAAAGATCTAGTTTTACCAGTAATTATAACCTACTCAAGAAAACATTAAGAAACTAGAACAGACACAAAATAGAGCAGTGAGATTCATAACAAACGAATATTCACATTTAATTAGAGTAACACCTTTGGTAAAAATCATTAAATTTAGAAACCATTCAGGATAGAAGACTTAAAACTTAGGTCGCTATACAACATAAAACACTGAACCATAATCTTCAAAAACAAAAACACATCTATATCATAAGATAATATAATCATTCCACAAAAGATTTACTAGTAAATTTTTCTACCTTAAGATCTAGTTTTATCAGTAAGTCTAACCTTTCCACATTTAGATTTCATTTTGGCATTAAGTGTATATGTCCTTGTGCATAGTCTAAATAATTTGATTTAAAAAAAGTAAATTACAACCGTTGTATAGTTACAGTTTGCGATTTGTAATTGACAACATTGGGGCTAGTTCGAAACGAATCTTATATCTATAGCTGTACATGTATTTTGTTTTCTCTTCTAGATAAGTAATGAATTGCTTATTTTAAGGTTTAGGCAATGTAGAGTCAGTTACAAGTAGTTAGTCTATATTCTAGATAGATTTACCTAATTCTTGAAATACTTATTTCACTTGCCCAACTTTTTCTGTATATTTTTCTCAAGTTCTGACATCTTGTCACCATTATGTTGTTTTTCAAGTGTATTCATTGGCGTGCGCGACAATGCTCGACTACTATCTTCCATGTCTCTGTTACACGCCAGCTGCATTATTGCTATGCTCTATTGGTGAAACTAATGTTCCCATTCCTATCGAGAACATAAGTCTATAGATTTTCTTTGTTCTATCAAAGTGGCTCAGTGATGTAAACTGAGTTTGTTGGAAAGAGATTAATAATGGCTTGACTTCGGCCAGGAATAAAGATGTACTTATTTATAGCAAGTTGTATGTCATATTCCACTTACGTGTGAAGATATTTGCTGTTTTTTTTTTTTTTTTGAATTGTTATTCAATGAAAGAAATTCTATCCAAGGCAAAAGAGGAATGGATAAAGTCGATGAACAGACTAATGGTAGGTGAATATGATCAATGCCTATAGCCGAGGTAGAACTGAACTCTTAATTATAAAAGCACTGGTCGATGTTTCCATCTGGACATGAGGGAGCTAAATGTCGGGTGTGGAAACTGAAAGAAGTTGACAAGGCCGTGTGTTACGTGAACGATCTGGGCTCGCCTACCTCGGTCACTTGCCGTAAATCTTGACTTGACGTCTGATCGGTTCACTCAATCAACTAGCATGTCTGTGTCGAAGAGAGGATCGTGATCTCGATAAGAGAAAATGTTTGGATGGTCAAAGTTCACCTTGACCTAGGTCTGTGTTACTTGTTGCTTTTTAAAATTGAAGCTCAGTTTCAATCAATTTAAATGTGTTTATTATGTAATGGCATGTCTAGCTGAGGACAGGGATTCTAAATTGTTGGAAAGCAAAATATATTTTGGTTACAATTGTTTTTATTGCACCAGCCTTCGAAATTGTTAAGTATTTTCCGCATGTAAAATGGACTACAGAACAAAAATAAATAAAGTCCCACAAACTTATTAGCGGTCCTCATGAGTCCGTTGATTGATGTGCATGTCGAAGGTAAAGTTTTTATATTTTGGAGCAAGACGAACATAATGGTGAAATCAGATTACATTAGCCCCTTTGCTCTTTTTAAATGGTACTAAATGTAGAGTTAGCATTCCATTAGATAATTGAACACGCTATTCCTCCTACATCCATTCTCGGATTTAGTTGAAACTTCAAACAATTATTTATTGCACTTATCAAAACATGAAGCGATAAAAATTGTATCCAATTAGTCAATTAATTAGTGGTAATTAGTTGCTGTTGTTTTTTCGAATAAGGGAAACAATGTCTACATTATCGAGAGATATAGTTATAAGTGCTAAGTTCTTTTCCTTAGATAAGCTTTTTTTTTTTTTTTTAATTTTTTTAAAATTATATTTTCATTGTGTTTTTTTTTATCTTTTTTTTGTGTATGCTTAATAAAACAAAAACATAAATGTGTTTTCATAAGACCAGAAGAAAGCGTTGCACTCTTCTTTAGAGTCCAATAAAGACAATTATTTCTTGAGATTAAAACCCGAAAGACAGCTCAAAACTAATAGTGGTATTCCTAGCTAAAAATCATAGTTTTCTTCATCTTCATGTATATTCAATAACCAGTCAAACTAGCAATGAAAAGGAAACCTAATGTTGAACACTTTGAATTTGCTTACGTCAACTTTCATTATTATTTGTTTGCTCTAGCAAGGGGTCTCGTTTCGTGTTATTTCTCTCGGCCATATGAAAAGAGTATTAGCTTGTGTTGATAGATCTCTAACCAAACTGCTGATCTTCCTGTTTGTCCTGCTTCCTACCGCTACAGCCAGGATGAACAATTAACCTGTTGTGGTTTTGAGAACTTTTTGTTCTCTGCTGTGCCTGTCGCGTGCCTTGCTCTGTGATGTAACGCATTAAAACAAATAGTTTTAGGAGGAAAGTCATTTCCTGCTGCGCTCTACCAGACAGACGATAGGCTTTGAATCATCATAAAACTGCTGGAGCTGCTTCTAACAAACTTTGAAGAAAATACATTTGTTGAGGCCATTTTCTTACTCTAGTTGTAAGACTTGAACCCCATCTCTGTAGGTGAACAATAGAAATGAAAGGCCACAGAAACCATGAAACGACTAGACCAAACCACTTGTCTGTAGAAAGAATGGGAGGCACTATCTAAACTTATGATGCCGAGTTAACACAAAAAAAAAGATGTACCAAATACTAATAGTCATTTGTTTACCTTGGGTGCTTCCCCCTTTCAACCCTTCACCAGAACCACCTTGTTTTTTGTTGTTTTTTTTTACCTCTTCTGGTTAACCGTTAAATACTGTAACAGCTTGAATTAGTGACCTGAATAGAATCTTTGACTTGTTCCCTTAGTCTTGATTGTTTGGTACTCGTCAGAAGCCACGACTCACACTTTTGTGTTTGTTACAAAGCTCATATCACCTCACGCTGTCTGGTCAAGAGTGCGTACTAGTCTCCCACACCCAATCTCGGAAACTTCGCTCAATTATTGATCGGCATAGACAAGACATGAATCAATACTACAAAAATAGACTATTAATTACTGGTAATTATTTTGTTCAACACCACCATGTAAACTAATACCTCCTTATTTACAGATATGGTTCAATTTGTTGGATTGAAATAAGTGTTGACGCTATTTCTCCTTTACGTTTTCTCCGATCATCTGATACTTCCAACAGTTATTTAGTGTACCTAACAAAACAGGAATCACTAAACACAAATACTCTGTTTGTTGGATATGGAAGGATTGCTCCTATTTTGCTTGTTTCACATCATTGTGATGGTTTCACCAAGGTGTTCTCTGTTCACGTGGTGGTTGACTGGTACGGAAATGTTTCACTTCTGACTAAACAGAAAGTGGAACAACCAGGACTTCTTTGAGAATCTTTCATTTAGAAAGAGGAAATTATTCTTTGCAAAGTGAGATCGTTCGATCAATGACGTATAAATGCCTGCTTTGTTCACATTAATGTCTGTACAAATAAGACTGTGTTATTTTTGTGTTCCTCAAGACGTGCTTTAAGTGTCCTTGTTTTTCTCTGCAGTGTAGACACATGTTGCTGCTACCTTGCCTGGTTGTGAACCCTTTTGAAATGTTTGTAAAGTTGAACAGAGCTGATATCACTGTCCATAAAACTTTGAGCTGAATGTAACATTGACTACATTGCATAGATATCAGCTTCAGAAATAGCTGGCTTTCTACTGCAACGCTGCCTTTAATCTATAACTGGTGGAGCGGTGAAAGCCTACAATCTATTTCACTCCTAGCTCATTACAGTGGTAAAGCCTCTTACTATCAATGTTACTTGGTAGAACTTACATACATAGTTTTAGGAAAAAGTTACTTTATTCGAAATTCTATTTTCCTAATTCAAGCCTCTTTTTACTCCCCCGGCAACACAAATATTAAACAAAAACTAATTCAATTTTGGGCTTGTCGTTGTCTCAAAATACAACTCGTAGATCATTTGTCTGAGTACGTTCTATTTCTACACGCTGCAAGTATTGATTGTTATAAGCAAACATGAGGCTGTTATGTGTTGAACAATGTTACTGAGTTGACTGTGAAATGTACATCCCAGAACAAGTAGAAAGATTTGTTTTGTGCATTTTATAGGATGGCCATTGAGTCCGTTTTTAAAGACTTTATTTATTTAATGATAAGTTCCATTTTGGTTGAATGCTCATTAATGCTATAGTTGAATCTTAAATGATGTTATGGTTGAATATTAAGTGACACTACGGTTGAATGTAAAGTGTGTTATGGTCTTGTTAAATGTTGTGGTGAAAGTTAGTCTGTCAAGTTTGAAGTATGTCTCAAACTGTTTGTGACCCAATGAAATATGACTGCACCTAGTATTGGAATGTGTTGAATAATAAACAACATGCCCAGTAGTAGACAAAATAATAGTCTCACAACAGTTTTGTCCACTGGAACGTAACGCTAGAAGAATGCAGACATCTAACTTACGAATAGTGTTGAACCTGAGAACGACTTTTTTTCATTATTCCGAGCATTTGAACAATACAAAGTAAATCTCCATACTCAATGCTTTCAAAAGCACTCCTATGCGTGTTTTTTTATTATTTTTTTCTTATTTACCGCTACCTATAAATATTAAACATATAGAGTGTAGAGAGCTTGAAATGAAGATTTGTAGATAAGATGGTGTTCTTACTTCAGACCTGCTGCTTGTTAGATATTCAAAAGTCTCATGTCTTCTTGTAAGATTTGTTGTAGCCATTTCAATCATACTAGGCTTAAACATTTTATCTATTATATAGGCATTACTTTTTTATTTTTTTCAAAACAAAATCTTTTTTTTTTTTATACTGACAATAAAATGATACTCGTTAATGTTGAGAGTAGAAAAGAAACTCACAGACTCAATTGTGTTGGTGAAACATGCATTACTCTTGTATTTACTTTTTCTTAATATGTTTTTATGAACATTGAGACTCAAGTGTGTGTAGTTTGTAAACTGATCTCAACATGGAATTAACATGTAGAATTGTAGATTTATTGTTGTTGTTTTTTCGTAGCTACAAGAGTTAATCGCTCTTGACGCTGTCTATTTTACTGATGTAAAACTTGCCATCAGCCCAAAAGAAATGGAAACAATAGGGGAAACAACTCACACTGGTGTGTGGTCAACATAACTTTCTAAAGGACAGTGATTCTCAACTTGATAGCTCGTGATTGTCTGAAACAGTTTATCGTCTCGTGAGACTTTCAATTTTTATCTAGACAACAACGTAATGCTATGATGATCTAGAAACAATTTTATATTACAAAAAATATAATAATCTCCCAATCATTTAGTTACAATTAACTTAATACTAAGAAGGTCTAGGCTACAAATAATATACTATTTAAACATATAATAATAAGGTACCTAATACTAAGAAGCTCTAGCAACTTAATTGTACGATTCCAATATTCAAAATCTACTTAATCCTACCTTGTTGTAATTAAAAGCAACGTTATTTTATAATTGTCTAGCTGAAGCAAACGTAATCGTATGATGGTGTAGCTGAAGCAAATGTTTATCATATGATGGTGTAGTTAAAGCCATAG
>JADKLZ010051818.1:13411-27510 GCA_021533235.1 Biomphalaria straminea | reverse complement strand
ACAATTACTGGTATTGAAAGCCAACAAAATACATTATCCTGCTATTAAAAAGTTGTATTTCAAAAACATAATCTGCTATTCTTACTGACTTAGATCTTCTTGCACCGTTCGGCTCAATGTGCGGAAAGCGTGTTTCCCCAAAAAATCTGTCACTAGCAATGTCTGAGGACCTCCGTGAAAGTGTGGCGCCAAGTTGTACTAGCCTACTAGGATGTAGGCCTATCTGTTTTTTGTTGTTGTTGTTGTTTTGCGCTTTCCTCGTAATGGCATCCAAGTCATTGCAACTCTTGGTATGCGTAATTCTATTTGTCGGAGAAAATGTCCTGCAAACCTCATTTCTACTTTTCTACGCTCTCTGTGCCATTTTACGTCTCGAGAGACGATATTTTCCCCTTGCAAACTCTTGTGTGACTAAAGAGGCCGATCCTTGATACACAGCTGCGATCGCAGGTTGGGCATATGTAGTCACCAGGCGCCGTTGCATTTTCACCCTTCTTTCTGTTTCTGTTGTGTATGGCATCTGCAATCAAAGACCCCTCCTTTATGTTCTCTCTCCATGTGGATCTATCCAGTAGGCTACCACCTCTTCCCAGCTGATCTTAAAGAGCTTCATGTCCCTTTTGCATACATCTGTATACCGTAAAAGTGGGCGACCAGCGGCTCTTCTGCCTCCTATCAGATCGCCATACAGAATATCCTCTGTCACAAACTTACTCAAGGGTTGGCATAGGAATTCCTTGATTGAGACCCCATCTCTATAACTGACTCTTACCAATGCTCTTGAAATTTGGGAATTGTCGTTTACATTATTCTTTAATTTTATTTTATAGAAGAGGGGGATTTAACTGCAAACCCCCAGGTAGGGGCAGTAGCGGCCTTAGGGGGTGGCAAGTGGGGCAACCGCCCCAGGCCCCGCGCCTGAGGGGGGCCCCGCAATGGGAGATTTTATTTATTTTTAACTTAGAAAACTAAATGAGTGCTAATTAACAAGGACTTGTTACTCAATACTTTCGTAGTAAATTTATTATACCATTTTTACCAATTGCCATTCAAGCTATTAACATAGATTTTTGGTTTCGAAATACCGTTCAGTTTCGGTAAAGACAGCATCTAATTACCTGCCGAGCCTAAGAGGCTATCAACGTTTAACAGTTCACAAAAACACAGAAGTGGAGGCAACCAATCCCCAATCTTTTATTTTGTATATAAATATCGACTTCTAATCGGATTTTATTAGGTAGAAGAATGGTAATAAAAACTACTATTTGCATCAAAGAAAATTGTAGATTAAAGAGTCATTAATAACAAATGTAGTAACATAAATATAACTTGACAAATTAATTTTGTAAGAATATAATCAGTGTTTTTTTTTTTTTTTTTTTTTTTTTTTTTGTGACGGTACCAACCGGTACGGCGTACTGCACTATTTTCAATGTGGGGAAAAATTAATTTTCTTGAATTTTAGCTTTATTATTAATTTATTAGTAGTCAAAAGTTAGGCCATCCATCACTGAGTACCAGCACCTATTTACTTACAAAAATAAAAAAAAAAAGGGACTGAAAATAACTAGACAATTATGCAGTGTTTTCTGTACAACGCGAAGGTCAAATTTTCGCGGTAGGGTATTTAACTCTTTCCCTCCTAACTGACGATACCATCGTTGGTTTTACTAGAATGTGGTAAATAATTACGGAGACAAAGAGTTAATTTCATTAACGTATGATATTTTCGGATGTAAACATTATCACTAGTTTGCTTGCTTGGCTACCTAGAAGGGGGCCCGAGGTTCGACACCCCACTCGGGCAGAGTTGTGTTTACTGAGCGCCCAAAGGCAGCACGGGAAATCAACTCCTAGATACCCCATCCCCCGCCAATGGTCCACAAATGAGATTGGACCAAAGCGCTCTGAGCATGCTATAAGCATGGAAGTAGCGCTATATAAAAGCTATAATAATAATAATAAAAGCTATAATAATAAAACTAGTTGATGTGCTTATACAGCGATTTCGGCCAATCAGCTTGGAGAAAGCTTGGCGATGACGTATTACGGTATTAATTTGTTTGTTTTGTTGTTTCTTTTCCAACAGGCCACTGTGCATAGACATCGTGCGGCCTTGGGAAAATACGTGTCAAGGTGTTGAAAAAAACAAAACGCGGGAGTACCTTTAGCGGTTCCCGAAAGGGGAAAAGACACTATTACTTTTGTGTCTGTCCGTCCCGTTAAGATCTCATAAAATAGAAAAGATAGTGAAAATCCGACACCATAATATTTTAGACCATTCAAAATTCAAATGTATGAAGAAGGTCACCTTGAAAGAATGTCAGATAACAGAGGAGCGAAAATCGTATAGGCCTACAGGCAAAAACCAAAAGGCAGGTGACCCAAAGGCAGACCCCGAAGGCGATGGATTGATGATGTGGAAGCAGATCTGCAACAGATTGGGGTTAGGGCATGGAGACGAAAGGCTAGGAGAGATCTGAATAGGAGGATGCTTTGAAGCAAGCCAGAGCCCTCCATGAGCTGTAGCGCCACTGGGATGGATTCAAAGTTCTGATGCAAGGATAACTTATTTCTTTTCTGAAAACGAAAAGTCTAATTTTTTAATTCACTTATGTAAGCAGTTTTTTTTTTTCATAAAAATACATCCCTTTTATTTCAATTATGCAAGCCTTTTTTTTTTTTATTTTATAAAAATACATCTTTTTACAACTATTCACTATTAAAGGGAAAAAATGGGGGGAGGCTCTTTAGTAAAGGAGATGATTATTTACCATTTTTTTAAACAGATTTATGCAAACGGTTTTAGAATCTTTGTCAAGTTGGACATAATTTAAAACAACAATTAATAAGTAGTTTTTTATACTATTATCGGATGTTATTTTGGTGAGCTAAAAGGTGGTCGACGTAACAGAGGCGCCCCACGGAAACGCTTCAAAGACCAACTTAGGCATCAACTTTCCTTGGCTGACATAGAGGAGAGCACCTGGCTGCATGCGGCGTCGGAACGAGACAGCTGGAGGTCACTCACAAAGGCCGCGGGATACACATTTGAGACCAAAAGAAAATCTGCCGCCGAGGATAAACGCAGACGACGAAAAGAAAATCTAAACCGACCACCTGCGGACAATGGTTTTGCTTGCCCTGGATGTGGCAAAATATGTAGGTCACAGCTGGGACTGCACAGCCACGGGAAACACTGTATTCCTCACTAATCTTCGGACTCGAAGACAAGCCTATTATCGGATGTTATAATCTGGCAGGGATTGTGGATATTAAACTTTACATTCACTTTCAGTTTCACCTATCCTTTGGTCTTCTGGACCGCTGGGGCATCACACTAGATCTGTCAACCTTCTTTCTCCATTCTACTCTGTCAGTGGTCTTTGATAGAATTTCATTGTGATGCACTTCCTAAAAATATTGAACCCTGCATTTTTAACTGCCTGGGTGGACCACTTCGGGGGCCGATTTTGAGTCTGTCTTTGTAACCTTGTTTTTTTTTTATTATTTTTTTTTTTTGTCAACCCGTGATACAGCCCTTCCGCAAAAGTCAGTTCTGCAAAGTTGTATGTACCACTGTAGCTCTTATAGCACACTTCGTTATTATTTAACGTTCTATTGACTTCAATAAGCAAAGTGAGAGAGGAGACATAATATTAGTATATGACTTAAATAGCAGTAGCATGGAACTCTTGTGTGGAAAAAACTTGTCAAGGGGACTTAACTGTCAGTTCCCACTCAATGATCTGATAGTCCCACTCAATGATCTGATAGCTGAGCACAAAAACAGATCCCCCCCCCCTAAGGATACCGAGGATGCTATAAGCATGAAAATTGTCCTATACAAAAGCAATTCAAGGAAGAAAAGAGCTGCCTAAATTTAACTAAGAGAAATATGTTGGGGAAAAAACAAAACACTTTGAAAGTTTAGAATTGTTCTTAGTTCAATTCAATAAAACTCTTTCAAAAAAATAAGGAGATTTAGTAGAATCAAAGTTTTTACATTTTCAAAAAGTGTCAACTACAGAAATGACCTAAGACCCCAGAACAAACAAAGACAGCAGTGGCTTAGCTAAGGTGGGGGGAGGAAGGGGGAGAATTTGAAAATGCCCCCAGGCCCCCACTTAAGAAGGGCCCCCAAATTAGTTTTTTTTTTTACATTAAAACTTTAATATTACGCAAAATGCAGGGGCCCCCAAATGATGGAAAATTCCTAGCTACGCCCCTGAAAGACAGAAATTATATAAAAGAAGATAAACATTTAAATTAGCGAATCAAAGAGTTTTTATTTGCGTAATGCATAACGGGTCATACTGGTAATGTACAATTCATTTCGTCTTATCAGAACTATTTCTCTGTGGACAACGAAAAAAAAAAATGTTAAGAGTAACATGAAAAACTTTTGACCAGAGGTCAAAACTGTCGATGCTAGTATAACTCTAGTGTGTCTGCTGTACTGTCATGACATTTTATGGATCAATAGCAGTTGAAATTGTGTCTGGCAGTGCCGGCTCATTTAACTTGCTGACAATGTAGACTCATTCAGGACTTGAAATATGAGCACCATTTAATTAAATCCTACATGATAGACTGTGTTTCTCCTTTTAACAGTGAGAGCACATATTTGGCTTTTTTTTTTTTTTTTTGGGAGTGGGGCTAAGTAGATAATCAATAGATCCAAGAAAAAGTGACATGGTGCATTCATTGCTAGGACTTAACTCTTAAAAACCGTAATTTTTTTAGCATTCTACCGGAATTATTTTTTTTCCCCACAATTTTTAGCACATATGCCTATTTATAAACGTCGTACTGTTTTTTTTGTTGGTCAAAACATAGACATGTTATATAAAATTTTGTTGGGCATTGAATGTACTACAATATAATGTATCTTTGCGAGTTATAGATAGTCACTGAAAAAAAAAATTATGGAATTTCAGAGATGAAAAAAAAAATAATAATAATTTTAATCTTTAAAATTTGACTTACCCAAGTAAAAAAGAATATTCCAACAGTCCTTATTCATTATTATTGGATGAATTATTATTCTCTATCCAATTATATACAGAAAAAACATAACTTTGTCAATCTTGATAAATATTTACACTTTTAGTGATCCTTTTAGTCACAGTCACATTCCGAAACAAAAGTATGAAAATAACAAAAAAATGAAACTTGAAGCTATAAATACATTTTCTACACAAAATCAAACTATTTACAAGTACTGTTACACCAGATTAAAAATTTACTTTGGTGTGCCATATCTCAAAACAGTGTTTTGGATGGAGATGAGGATGACCTTCACAGCCTTTGCAAATAAAGTTGCAGCGTTTTACTTGTTTAGGCGTGCTGCACACCTTACATCTTCTGTCTTGTTCAGTGTAAGCAATCAAGTGTTTGGCTCCTTCTAGGCGTTCAATGGGATTAGACAATCTAGGACGTCCAGGTTTTGTGAAAATTGTTTTGGTTGGATCAGGCATGATTGCGGAGGCTTTGCAGCACAGCTCGTCGATGATTCGTTGTTTGAAGCTTTTCAGAGTCATCTCATGTTTCTTCATTGTTGGTGGTCTTGTAAGGCACCAGAGGACGTAGGCATTAACTGTGGTTATCTCTAAAGACCAATAGAAAATCTTTTTCCACCATTTTTTTGTTCTTCGAGTGTGGATTCCATAGTAGCCGATCATCTGATCAGCACGATCACAGCCATTCATGCTGTTGTTATAAGCATGGATAGCTACTGGCTTTACTTTGCCCCTTTGCACTGTGACATCCTCTGCTGTAGCACTGGTTGAAGCCAGGATAACTGGCTTTTTGGCTTTTTTATCCTTCCAAGTTAAGCATAAGATTTTATCCTGAAGCATCCAGTACTTACATTCCATGTGTTTCAGCAAAATGGTTTTCAGAGCTTTGGGAAATCCAACACGATTGTTTTGGACTGTCCCTGTGTAGTACTGTCCTTGTCCCAGAAGATGGTCAATCAAAGCCCTTGTGGTGTACCATCTATCAGCATAAATATGGTAACCTTTACCCAAATGCTTCAAAAGGGTGTCAAATATTTTGATTGCCATTCCACTATTCGGATCAGCTTCGGGATCATATGATGTATTAGCTCCATAGTATGTAAGTAGGTTCAATACATAGCCAGTTGCACTGTCTACTAAACCAAAACTTTTAATGTGGTACTTGTAGGGTTTGGCAGCATTAAACATTTTGTACCTCCACCTACCCTTCCATCCAATAATCATCTCATCTATGGAGACAGACTGATTTGGCGTGAACGCAAACTGAAATCTTTCAGTAAGGCTGTTCACGAATGGCTCAATTTTATTTTTCTCTTCCGCATCTGGCTCTCCCACATGAATCATCGAAGAGTAAATTGTTTCAAATCGCTCCCTTTGAAACATTTTGTGGTAGAAGCCAGTGTAGAGGTTGTCAGCGGTTGAGAAATAGTCTCGAATTGACGGTCTCTTGTCAATGCCCATGTTTATGATGACAGCTAAAAATTTGAGCCATTCATATTCTGTAAAATTCTGCCAATTGTCTCGGTTGAACCTTGATCTGGACAATGCTGGGGTATTTTTTACCATCATGTGTTCAGCATAATTGTTGACAGATCTTATAAAATTATTAGTGATATCTGATGTCATCAGAGTATCAAAAAAATGAAGTGCGGTAGAAGTTTCATCAAGGCCAGTAGCAGGATTTATTCCTGGCTGACGACCATCTTTAGGCAAAAACCTAAAATTATTGTGGGTAGATGGTGCTGGATGCAGATCTAGATCTACTTCTTCCCATTCAATTTGTTCTACATCAACATTAGCTGTAGCAATGCGAGGTTGCTTTCTACTAGGGCCTGGCTGGGGCGACGCCCCCTTTCTTTTACTATTAGTATTACTAGATCTAGGGATGTCTAGTTCACTATCAGACTCGCTGGAATCTGAAGGTTGAAAATCACTTTCAGAGCTTCCAGGAAAACTTTCTAAGTCACTGTTATCCATATCTAAAAAGATATTTAGAGCCTGATCAGCTGTAAAACGCCGAGCAGGCCTAGATCCAGATACAGAACTAGAAGGCTTGTCAGCCATGATGTAAACAAACAAACAAAATTCACGAGTCACTTACAAAAAAATTAATTAAAAATATAAAAACAGCTTAGATCCACGAAGTATCAGAATGAAAATACTTTCAAAATGGCCGCTCTAGCGTTTCCTTAGACTATTTAAAGGATTTAAAACGTGGATTAGAAAAGAAAAAAGAGTAAACAGGGAAATAGTGATCGGACGCTGTCAGCGTCATTACGTTAAAACGGCCGGGGGACTGGACGCTGTCAGCGTCGTTACGGTCTTGAAGAGTTAAGTCCTAATACAGCAAAGACAAAGTATTCATAAAGTTGTAACCAAAGTTAAATCAAACTTTTGGCCAACTAGTAGTGATCTTGAATGTTAAATAATACCATAATGGAATCGTACTAAAGTTACATGGAATGATTATTGATAGATTTGTAAAGCTTTCTACAACTCCCCCCTATAAATGTCATCAGGTATCATAATGGGAAAGCATGGAACAGAAATTCAGAATATTTTTATTTGATAGAAGAGTTTGACCACATGAATGTGTGTATGGCTAGCGTTTTGAATTAAATACTTTAAAGTTATGCAGAACAGGAAACACATTTTAAGTCGCGACAATCACCTATATAGTAGACGTCCATCTGTTAAAAATCACTTATATGATTAGAAGTGTACTATTCCTGACACTTTACAGTTAAAATATTTTGCGCTAAGAATATCAAAACAAAGTTAATCAAATAAATTACTCAGCCTCTTGACTATTCTTTGAAACAGATCATCATTAACTATAAAATTACATTTTATAAAGATGTGCAAACATCCAGAAAAGAAAAGAAACAAAACATTTATATTTGGTTAAGGAAACGTAACTGAAACCTCCGAAGAAAAAACAAGGGAAGGTAATTCATTAATGTCAATAGTTATATCAAACCAGAACCTCTCAAATAAATCACAAAATATAATTTAGAGAAATGAAAATAAAACTAAGGGCTCTATTAACTAAGTAAGATGTTTACTCAACAAGCTAGGGCTGAGATCTTCAAACAAGTTCTAGTCCACAAGAATTATTACTATAGTGAAATACAGCTTTGATCAATTGTATCAAATGTTTCCAAGGCACAGACATTAGCAATGTGCGACAACAAACAAAAAATCCTCTTACAACAAAAGAATCTATAAACACATGCAGATGAAGTAAATATTTTTTGGACAGCGGGATGAGATCCAATCAATTTCATATGAAGCCTAGCCAGCATTACAGGTCTCAGTGTTTCTCCTTGCATGACTTTGTATCATCCTTTGCTATCTGTACAGTTTTAGCGGTGATGTTGCAGGGCTCCAGCCGTCTGATGTGTTGTCAATACTCAACCGTCTCTTCGACTCTCCGGTCTGAAAGAAATTTTTAGTTTAAAATTAACAACAGGTTATAATTTCATATACAATTATTAGATCTCAAAAAGTTCCACTATCAAGACTCTAATTGTATTCAAATAGTTTCACTATCAAGACTCTTATTGTATTCAAGTATTTCCACTATCAAGATGTATTCACTAAAAAAAGGGGCAATGTTAAGAGCATTGTTATCTTAACCAAGGGTCTAGAGTTTGAATTTGAGCTTCATGATTTTTAGCAAAAAGTACCTGACATTATTTGGGGATTGTACATGTGATTGGTCATTATGCTGGCCACTTGATACCCTTGAAAACCGCCAACCATAAGAGCTTTACATCATCTGCCCCATAGAAATTAGAAGGGGGGTAAGCCAGAAGCCTGGTCGATAATTTAGAACATTACCAACTTTACCAATTTCTGTCAGATTACCAAAGATTAACTGTACCTCATAGAATTTCATTGCATATGTGAAGAAAATTCTATTTATGAGGTAATTTTATAATTCTCTTTACTTTCAAGGGTATAAGAAAAAAAAATGATTGATCTAAATATGCAAAACAGGATTTCAACTTTCATGTATTGTACTAAATGAAATTAAATTACAAGTTAAGCCTACGTTCATCCTAAAAATATACACACTATAGTACACATTAATTGAGTAGGCTACACTTTGGGTATTACTGAGTGTGTTGGATTATGAAATGTCGGACTATCATGAGTCAATGGTGAATTCCTTCACTCCAGACCAAACTGAGAACTCTCCAATGTTATTGTCAAAGGAAAATAAAGCTTACCAAACTGTTCTGATCTTGTCTAAAAGAATGGCTATCATTTTCCAGATCAGAGTCAGAGCTGTAGCCTTTGTGACTTGCAAATTTCTTCTTGAGTGCTTGAGCAATGATTGAAGCAGGATCAGATGGAACAGAGAGAGGTTTCCTTCTCATGGGGGTACCTCCTGGTGACCTACAAGATAACAAACAAGCTAGTGATAAAATACTAACTTTATTCCATTGAATTTCACAGGACTCTTTAACCATTTGACAACTAGAGTCACAGGGAGACGCTGCTACTGGTTGACAACTAGAGTCGACGGCAACCAACGATTTTTTAAATTTTTAGTTTTTAAATAACTATTTATACCTTTACTAACTCTGACCAAGAAGAGCGATGTTAGAATGGATTTTTATGATTTTTTACAAATAACATTTTTTTTTTGCTAGCCTACAAAATGGAACATATTTAGGCTTAAGTTTAGGCCTCTATAGAATAAAATTTTAATGGGAATATTAATGTTTCAGCTGTAGATTAAGGATATAATGATTAGAGTGATTTAGAGCCATTTGAGACAGATAGTAGAGAAAATGAAAGAAAAATTGATTGGGGGACAATATTTTGTGCGTCTGGAAATGTAAGTGCTGCAGATAAAATGTTAATCTGACTTAATAGCTTTCAAAAATATGCCGGCGGCATAGCATACAAATTTGTTGCTGTAATGTGTCCATTCAAAATATAGTGCCACAACATTTCTATTATGATTAATTATCTAAACTGATGCATTTTATTTAATTAGAATTTAAATCTAAAAGCTATCTATTATTGTCACAGAGTATCTCTATCTAGACATGGTCTAGTTCTACTAGATTACAATGAAGTCTTTAAAATTACCATGGTTCGCATAATAATATCATTCAAACCACCATGGATCAATTCAGTTTCATTCTTATTTTAAGACCAAGTTGTTTCTCAAGAGAACCAATGGTAGCTCACAGGACATCAAATAAAGTCAAAAGTAAAACTTATAACAATGCTTAAGTTCTTTCATTAAATCAATCCAAGGGCAGGTTTTTGTATGTTTTATATTATGTTCTAATAGTTTGTTTTTTAAATTCCACTAAAATAGGCCAAAAAAAAAGGCTTGACATTCTGCTATATACACATATTTTTGACATTATAATATACAAATAGGAGGCACGGTGGCTGAGCGGTAAAGCGCTTGGCTTCTGAACCGGGGGTCCCGGGTTCGAATCCTGGGTGAAGACAGGGATTTTTATTTCGGGATCCTTGGGCGCCTCTGAGTCCACCCAGCTCTAATGGGTACCTGACATTAGTTGGGGAAAAGTAAAGGCGGTTGGTCGTTGTGCTGGCCACATGACACCCTCGTTAACTGTAAGCCACAGAATCAGATGACCTTTACATCATCTGCCCTATAGACCACAAGGTCTGAAAGGGGAACTTTACTTTTTTTAATTTTAATATACAAATAAAACATGAAATATCAAACGTTGAAGTCAATATCGTTACAATCTAGTTTTTGTTTTTTTAATTTCACAACATTCTAGATTTTATTCTAAAAAGATTTGAGCAAATTAATAATTGGCTCACCTCTGTACAGCTTTCAGCTTGACATTACTTAAATCTTTTAGCACGTGGGCCATTACGTTAGGTCTGTGTACACTTTGGCTGTCCCCTTTGAACTGATGGCAGGTATTGACTGTGGCCTTACTCTGTTGTGAGACATCGACAATGGACATATAATAATGGTAGGTACATAGCAGACATAATCAACAGAATACTGTGGCAGCCAGTAACACATTTTAGGGGTTGAAATTAATGAACATACAAAAGTCACAGACTATGGTGGCTGAGTTGTAAAGCATCTGAACAGAAGGGAATAAAGAGCCAAATCATTGTGAAAGACAGATTTTGAGCTTTGTCCCCTGAGTACACCCAACTTTAATAAGTATATGATATAAGTCATAGAAAATTAATGTGTTTGGTCATTGTGCTGACTTAATATCTGCTCCAATGACCACAAGGTCTTAAAGGAAACAAGTTATTTATGCCTTATGCAGTTGACACCTATAATGTTAAAGATAAAAAAAGAATATCAAGATACAAATCTCAACTTAATTTAATAATCATAATAATTTCATTTATAAAAGCGCTGTTAACAAACAAAATGTAGGCTCAAGGCACTGTAATAACATTACAAACACAAACATGAGACATGACAAACTAATCCAAAAAAAAGTTTTAAACAGATAGATCTTAATGTTCTTTTTACAATTTACTCTAACAGGGTATTTTTTTTGTATAAGTAGCTTTTGTATATAGCGTTACTTTCATGCTTATAGCATGCTTAGGGCACTGAGGTCCAAATGTCCACTCTCATCTGTGGACAAGTGGGGGAAGGTATTTGGGAGAAGGTTTTCTATGCTTTCTCTAGGGGCTCAGGGTAAGCACAACTCTGAATGAGTGGGATGTCAGACCTTGATAGGTGGCCATGCCAAGGTGAAGCGTACTTAGCTTCTATGCTACACATCACACTTTGTCACTTATCAGCAAGCAAATGACTTACAAGCTAAAGAATGTACATTTTAGTGTTAAATATTTATACAGCATAAGAGGTCCAGTGTGGTTTCTAAACAGAGGAATCTCAGGCTAGACTATTGGAGAAGACTGGCATTATGAATTATGGGATTTTTAGGGCTCCCCTGATTCAACACAACTCTCATGTGCTCCTGACATTTGCTAGGGAAAATAAAGGCTGTTGGTCATTGTGCACCCTTATTAACTGTTAGCGATAGAAATAGATGACCTTTACATTATACGCTCCATTGCTCACAAGGAATTCTTGACTTATACAGTGTATTATCATTTATTCATAAGTCTGACCAGTCATGGTTGAAAGCTCAACATGCATCTGAAACTCTTTAAATTTGCCTGATGCAACTCTGCAAACCAAAAAATATACTCTTCAATCAAGGAAATAAAATATACAAGCTCAATCACCTGTGACTTGACAGATGTGAACGATGAAATATTTGAAGGCTTTGGAGGCAAGGGTGGTGGAGGAGGCGGTGGCGCCACACTGCAATGAGAAAAGCAGCCGGCCAAGTCATCTCTGCTGGCCTGGGTCCTGGCATTGTAGCTTTGATTCCCTGGGTGGTACGCCACAATGCTGGTAGTGCTGCGCTGCCAAGCTGACTTGGGTAGATTCTCACTCTCACAGCCCGAGTCGTCCAGTGATGTGTCAGTGGAGTGAGGCAGCTCAGTGCCCATGGCTTGTTCAGTGTAACTCACTGCTGGTCTAGCTTCATCTAAAAATAAAAACAAAATTGAGAAATTAGAACTAAAAAAAGTGAAGAAGTTTGTTTTTTTAGTAAATGTTTGTTAAAATATGCTAGAACAAATAATTAAATATAGAATTGATCATTATCAATTAGTTGTTTAATTGTTTAGTTGTTTGATTAATGTCAAATCAACATGAACAAACAACTATTATTTTAGGAAATTGTTCAACCAAGACAACTCACTTAAGTACCTTTGCCTAAAATCAACTATATTTAGAATGGAAGTAGCCAATGAGGTAAACTTCACAAGAAATGGTGAATCCTTTTTAGTACAATGTTCAGGATACGAAACAAAATATTTGTAAGAAACCAAGCTAAACACACTATTTGACAGTGTAGCTTGTGAGAAAGTATTGAATGCAATGGTGAGTTAGGATAGATGTCAGAGTTGAGAAATAAAAATAAAATATTTTTCCTAAAAAAAATATAACATACTAATATTTTAAATACTAAAGTTTCATGAATGGACAAGATTGTATATTGAAAGGGAAAAAAAAAAAAAAGATGCTTTACTAGTCCCATTGTGACCAATCCTACAAAATCACTATTACCTATAGTATTTTAAAAAATATGCTGCAGAATAAAAAATATATTATTGCATACAATTTTTTTTATGTTCTTATAAGTTTTGAAACAATTGATGGGATTCAAAAAGTGCAAATATTTTGAGCAAATTATAACAACCTGTTTGCATCTGGCTTACAGGTGTTAACTCTTGAGCCATCACCAACATGGCTATTTGTTTGCGAAGAACTGCAAGCTCGTCTTCCATTTCCGCTAGTTTCAAGTTGGCAGTCAAATCGTTTGTCATCTGACTCGAGCATGACGATGCATTCATGTTTGGTGTGGACGTCAGGCGATCTTGGCTGTAGCGTACAAACTGAGGCTCCTCAAAACTGTCAGAATCTTCATTGTCTTGACCTCTCCTGACACAGGAAAAAAAAATGAGTACATTAATACACTAACAATAAATCCATTTTTTTCAACACTTCTATGTGACAATTCTATTGATTCGATATGGATATAATCTCTCCTTCTGAAAATTCATTCCAGATATTATAAATGTTATTGTTTCACAGCTATTATAAAGTTTAAATGTTTTACTACTGTTATAAAAATTTAATGTTTCACTGCTATTAATTAGTTTGAATGTTTCACTGCTATTAATTGGTTTGATTTTTACACTGCTATTAATTAGTTTGAATGTTTCACTGCTATTAATTAGTTTGAATGTTTCACTGCTATTAATTAGTTTGAATGTTTCACTGCTATTAATTGGTTTGAATGGTTCACTGCTATTTATAAAATTGAATATTTCAATAATTATTATAAATGTGAAAGTTTCACTGTTATTATAAAGTTTAAATGTTTCACTGCTATTTTAAATATTTAATGTTTAATGAATGTTTTTCGCATAGTAAAAACCATGTTATACACAGAAAAAAAGTGAATTTAAAAAAAAATTTCAATATGAATTCAGTATGTCAAATATTATGACTGTAAG
>JADKLZ010051818.1:0-13011 GCA_021533235.1 Biomphalaria straminea | reverse complement strand
TGACTGTAAGTAAAGACTAGGTATTATTTGCTTATTAAAACTTTAATTTATAGCTAGTGAAAAAAATATATAATAAATCCAATATCCGCTATCAGTTGGACTGGCATTTAGTGGCAAGTTATTTCTTTTAGATGTAATTTTGCCTGCAATCTTAAATCCATGCATTATCACTGACCAGGTCTGCTCTTGAATTGTGATTACACTATAATTAAACGACTAACTCTCTTACCTGAATCGAACCAAATTGTTGCCTAGATTTTCTTGAATGACCTCATTTAAACTGACAAATGATTCCACTGAAAGCAGACTACCACAGCTTGCCCATCTGTCCAGCCGGTCAGGTTGCATATCAGACTGTCAAAGAACACAAATTTAAAAAAAAAACTACAAATAGGGGATATTGTCATAATGACTTAACATTATAAAATCACTATGTATAAAAGTTACAATACTACACAATTCTACTACCACACCAGTAATTTCAGTCTTGGATCCCTTGGCTTTGGCATAAAGACAGATATCCATCTGACCAAAGTCCTTCTGTTTAAAGGTCGATGTTGATTTTGGAGTATCCGTTGATGCTAAAAAAAAATTATAGATAATTACACTTTGCAAATGCCTAATCAATTAGTCATTTTAAAGTTATAAATGTGTCAACAATGTAGACTTGTAATCTGCATTTAAATGCAATTATAATTAGCTATGTGTATAGCTGTTTAACATTCAATAAACAGCTGTGTAGCATGTTGTGTAATAAGCAATGTATAGATTGTATAACATACAATATGTATCTGTGTAACATGCAATGTATGTATGTACATTTGAAACGTAACATCGTAACATCTGTAACATGGAATGTGTATCTGCATGCCATGCAATGTACAGTTAAAATGTAACATTTGTAACAGAATGTGTATCTGTGTAACAAGGAATACTAACTATTTCATTTAGGATCCAGCCAAGGCAATTTATAGCTCTAGCAAGCAGTATCTCCAAATCTTCTATGACGTCAGTCATTCTTGACAATTTTCAAACACTTTCATTGCCATCTGATGTATTACATATCTAGAATGCTAATAGAAAAAAAAAAGTGGAGATATATGAAGATGATATGATCAAATCTGAGATGATCATGATATTGCATGGATGCAAGCAACGGAACCCCATTTTGCCTGCAAGGGGGGGGGTCGGCAACCCCAAAAAACCTGCAAGCATGATGCCTCTTAAATCTTCACGACATAAATAAAACATTAGTTATATATATATATGTATATATATATATATATGTGCGTGTGTGTGTGTGCTACTAACCCTGTGTTTATTGTATTTACACCTCTTTGAGTTTTTTTTTTTAAGCAGAATTTCTTTTTTAACTAGATCTGTGTACTTACCCTTGCTTTAACGATCGAAAAAATAACTTTTATTTTATAGACTTTTCACAGCTGTGTGCGAAATATTTTCATTAAATCTACAGTAGATCTAGACATTTGATCAAAGTCACTAAAATTCACTAACTTTTCATGGCTGTGTGCAAATTATCTTCACTGAATCTCTTAGATTTAGAATCTATAATAAACTCTATAGAATCTAATTCTAAATCACTAAAATTCACGGACTTTTCACAGCTTCACTGGGTTAGTAATTATCTTACTAGATTCTAGTGATTTAGCGTAAATCTAGAGTCTAGATCTAAGTCACTAAATTCGCGGTCTTTATCGCGACTGTGTGCGCGAATTATCTTCACTAACTCTAACGTAAGTCTAGAGTCTAGATCTAATCACTAAATTCGCGGACTTTTCAGGGGCTGTGCGTGAATTATCTTCACTGACTCTATCGTAAATCAAAATCTAGACTCTATTATAGATCTAAGTCTCTTAAATTTGAGGACTTTTCACGGCTGTGCGCGAATTATCTTCACTGACTCTGTCGTAAATCAAAATCTAGACTCTATTATAGATCTAAGTCTCTTAAATTTGCGGACTTTACACGGCTGTGCGCGAGTTATCGTCACTAGATTCTAGTGATTTAGCATAAATAAGATAAATGTAGAATATTGTAGAATCTATCGTATTTCTAGAGTAATCTAGACGTTAGATGTATCGAGATCATTAAATTGACTAAAATTCACGGAGTTCTCAGGTTAAGGGCAAATTATATTCACTAGATCTAAATTAGATCTAACTCTAGATACCGGTATGCTACTATTGCCCACTAGCATAGAATAGATGATTTACGGACTTTCCACGCGAAGTCACTCTTACTGTTACTTGAAGATTTTAGGTGAGAGAGGGCCCAGAGGGGTGTAGGCTAAGCATTCGGTCTGGTTTCATTTTTTTTTTAGAAGATGTCGACTTATTCATTTGTAAGTTTGAAATACCAAAACGTTATCACACGTGAAAAAAAAATGTCCGATACCGAGCCGGCAATCGGTCGGACTAGCGTTTGCCGGCAAGATTTTTTTTTACTTTTATTTTGCCGGCATGCCGGCTATCTTGCATCCATGATATTGACAGGGTGTCTGAAAGATCCAGATTGAAATTGGAATAAATTTGAGTGAGGTTTTCATTCATGACATCAACAAACAATAGTGGAGAGAGTTTTTATTTCTCAATTTCTCATGTTGGCTTTACTTTCAGTGTTTTACTCAATTTAAATCTAGACTGACTATAGATCCTACTAGACTTAAGTTTCTAGAGACTCTAATTATTCTAATCTATTTATTATATATATATAAAATATATATAGATAGATTTAGACCTACTCGTAGCCTACTGGAGTACTGCTTTTTTTTTACTAGTCTAGTTTTACTTTTTTAAAGATTCTAGTTTTATTTCAGCTCTAAGTCTAAGTCTAGTTAATTTAATAGTTACTGTACTATATAGCTCCTCCTTCGTGTACGAAGATGAGCACATTTCTCATTTCCTATGGACTCGAAGATGGCTGTGAAGTCCAATCCTCGCTTTGAAAAGCCGGCCACATATGTGGCATGGGTGAGTTTTGTCAGTTGCAGATAGGCCTGTTTTTTCTCTCTGCTTTCTATTGGTTCGGCGCTCTATCGCACTGGCCACTCTACTTGCTTCAAATCTTGAGACTCCGAGACTCACAGCTTCTCGCCATGCGGAGCGATCTAGAGCTAGTGCTTCCCAGCCATGAATGTCGATACCGCATTCCTTGAGGGAGCTTTTGAGGGTGTCTTTGTAGCGCTTGTATTGGCCGCCTTGGGAGCGCTTTCCTGTACATAACTCTCCATACAGAAGTCGTTTGGGAAGGCGATTTTCTGGCATGCGGACTACATGTCCCGCCCATCGTAGTTGGGACCTTTTTACTGTCGCATTAATACTGTGCATGTTGGACAGCTTTAAAATTTCTGTGTCTGGTATGTGGTCAGTACTATACTGTAACTATAACTATAGGACTATACTGACTATAGACACTATAATAATTTAGTATTTATAATCTGAATCTGAGTATAATGTGACTATCATATAGTAATAGTGTCACTATAAGTCAGTATAAAGTATTTATAAGTATAGTATAATATATAGACAATATAGTCAATATAGTATAAATTCGGTAAACCATAAATTCTATGTAACAGTTACGTATGATATTATGTTAATGATTCATCATTTGATGTCTTTACATTTATAAATTAGATCTAGTCTAGGACTAGATCAGTAGATCTAGACTAACTAGTAACTAAGTAACTAAGACTAGTAAGACTAGTAGTTACTAGCATTAGTATTAATTAGTACTAGTAAGTCTAGTAAGTACTACCACTACTAGTCTAGTATTAATTAGTAAGTGTAAGGTAATACTACTAATTTTTAAAGACGTAAAGTAACTAGATCTAGATATCTAAATTACTAAATACTAGAATTTTTTACTAATCGAGATCTAGGCATTCTATTTCTATGTCTAAGTCTAGATCTATAGTCTAGTATAGTGACAATAGATGAATACTGGATAGTCAACAATCAGTGAACAATGACTGAATGAGTCTTGAAGTGGGGTCAGTCAGTGGCTCGACTGAGTCACTAGCTGAAGATTAAACTATTTTACTATTCTATTGTAGACACCGTAGATGCGTTGGTCTAAGTAAATTATTCTAAATTAGCCTCTACATTTATTATAGATCTAACACGCAAGCTTCTTCGCTAGCGTCTAGTCTAACCTGAGTTAAAATACACTGGACACAGCCATATTTATTTTGAAATTCCCTCGGATCACAATCACATGAATCGTGAATCGAATCCCGCACCTTTCCTGACCCTCTTTGCCAAAGAATCGAAGAAAAGATGTAGGGCAGATTTTGTTTCGTACCTAGTCACAGATTTGAGTAGTTTTAGTCATAAAAATGACATAGTGGGGTGGGAAGGAAGAGGGTAGATCTATAATCTAGATCTATATTCTATCTAACATGGATACATCTTCTTTTTTGAAGTAACGCCTGTATTATATAAGATAAGATAAGGATGTTATCATTAAAAATGAAAATAATTCAAGGGCGAATCACAATATCATTTTTTATACATAATAATAGGCTTGTCTTCGAGTCCGAAGATTAATGAGGAATACAGTGTTTCCCGTGGCTGTGCAGTCCCAGCTGTGACCTACATATTTTGCCACATCCAGGGCAAGCAAAACCATTGTCCGCAGGTGGTCGGTTTAGATTTTCTTTTCGTCGTCTGCGTTTATCCTCGGCGGCAGATTTTCTTTTGGTCTCAAATGTGTATCCCGCGGCCTTTGTGAGTGACCTCCAGCTGTCTCGTTCCGACGCCGCATGCAGCCAGGTGCTCTCTTCTATGTCAGCCAAGGAAAGTTGACGCCTAAGCTGGTCTTTGAAGCGTTTCCGTGGGGCGCCTCTGTTACGTCGGCCACCTTTTAGCTCACCAAAAAAGACTGCCTTTGGCATACGTTCGTCTCCCATACGGGATACGTGCCCTGCCCAGCGTAGCTGTCGGATCATAAGAAGTCCCTCTATACTGTCTATACCGGCGTTCGCAAGGACATCGCTGTTTGTAGTGCGGTCTTGCCATCGTATGTCCATGATGGAGCGCAAGCACCTTTGGTGAAAGCGCTCAAGGAGTCTTAGCTGTTTTCTATATAGTGTCCATGTCTCAGAGCCATATAGAAGGGTGGAGAGAACCACCGCCTGGTAGACATTTATTTTTGTAGGTAGGCGGAGCGATTTGTTCTTCCAAACTCTCGCCTGAAGGCGTCCAAAGCGCTATTGGCCCTGGCCAGACGGTTATCAACTTCCCTTGAAAGTGAGGCGTCATTTGACACTATGCTACCAAGATATGTGAAGTGGTCTACCACGTTAATGGGATGCCCGTTTACTGTGATCCTTGGGGCTGAGTATGTTTCATTGGGTGACTTCTGGAACATGACTTCTGTTTTCCCGATGAGTACAATTGTTTTCCGTATACAAGGATGTGCAAAATCTCATTTTCGAAATCAGAGATGCCCGAAATATCACCTGCGGACCCTGAATGAACTCCTATTGGTGTTATCCGCCGCCGGCACACTTAAAAAGACACACACATACACACAAAAGTTGGACAATCTATCTGCCCCTAAGTTAAGGCTCTCACTTTTTCATCAATGGATTTCATTTTTTGCTATTCTAATATTCACCTAATGTCTGTTTTCATGTTTAAAAAAAAGCTTTTAATTTTTTTGTTTAAATTTCTTTGAAATTTCCGCTGCTATTTTGAGATAGCCTTGTACCTGATATATTGTGTGTTGAGCCCACGGCATCGATATTTTCGCATTATTTTGGGTCGTCTTTTGGTATCATGATATCATCGCAAATGGTACTGTACTATTTAATGTGTGTGCGTTATTGGTGAAATTGGGATTCGAGATCCCCCTATTGATGAAACTATTTAAAAATAAAACAAAGCATTAGGGTTTATTAAAAGAAATTTATATAAATCGAATAAAAACATTAAACTAAAATGTTATTTAATCTTGTTTAGACTAATAATAGAATATGCCTTCTCTGTTTAAAGCCTCAACTAAAGAAAACATTAAGAGACTCAAACAGACACAAAATAGAGCAGTGAGAGTCATAAAAACGAATATTCACATTTGACTAGAGTAACGTTGTTGCTGACAATTCCGCTAGATTTGGTCTTACCATAAACAGAGGAAAGAGCAAGGTGTTCAAAATAAAGGCATCCAACAATACACCCTTTACAGTCCAAGGTGAGGCGCTGGAAGAGGTGGAAAGCTTCACCTATCTAGGCAGCATTATAGATCACCATGGAGGAACAGATGTAGATGTCAAAACCCGCATTGGTAAACCCTGCGCAAGCCCGCATCCAACATAACAAGGCAAGCCTTAACCTGGAACCCCCAAGGAAAGAGGAATAGAGGACGGCCCAGAAATTCATGGCGCCACGATCTGGAAACAGAAGCCAAGCAGATGGGCAAGACATGGGGACAGTTGGAGAGACTCGCCCAGAACCTAGATGCCTGGAGAAAGCTGGTTGGTGGCCTATCACCAGTAGGGACCACAGGCTGAGATGAGATGAGATGATGAGAGTATCGTACACCTTTAGTAAAATTACAAAATTCGAAAAGCCTTCGGGATAGTTCGAAGACTTAAATTTAAAGTACAGTAGCAATTAATTATACATAAAACACTAAACCATTCTCTTCATATACAAAACCTAACAAAATACTCAGAGCAAGTGTTATCAGAAGAGCTCGCTATGTTTCTCTTCGTTCATGTAGCCCGCGACATGAGTGTCAGAAATTAAAATGGCCCGCGAGACTATCTGGGTTGGGTATCACTTTTAACTCCACGAAGATCATTGCAGAGTCAATCTTCACTGTAGGAAGCCGACTATATATACATTCCAGGGCGCGTGTATTTAAGCCCGTCTTTCGTTTTAATGTCATAAAAATGATTCGGATCTCTTTCTTTCAAAACCAGAAACTTTAAAAAAAATCCCATAACCCAAAATCTCGAAACGGGCATGCGTATAATAAAGATAAATGTTCATCCCTAATTCCTAAAAATTAAGTTTATGATCTTATCACCCCGCTATAATTTGTCCAGACTTCTTCATCTAGCCATACGGCCATACGGAGGAAAGGCTCCAGTCGCCTCAGCGTGGCACCTCCGTAGAAACGTCCGCCCTGGAAAGTGGATAGGCCAAGTACGAGAGCAAACAGGACTCCCAATGAGCTACAACTGTATGCTCTAGCGAGTGTACCTACACATAGTGGGGATGTGAAAAAGGCTTGCTAACCAGTCCAAAACCCCCAATAAACACGTTTCCCAAAGGAGCCCATACGCGTGGTGATGGTCCCCCCACGTGTAGCCTACGATGGGACAGTAGGCCTATAGGCACAATGATGACCCCCACGTGGGGTTAGTCTACCAACCCGCATCAAAGGAGAAATTCATGCTGAGGTCTGGAGACTGTGCAACATGCCGAGACGGGTGTGAATACATATGATCCCCTAGTCGACGGGGGTCTCCTGACAGAGAGAGCAGTGAAGATCCAATTTCTCATCCTGGCCACGAGATAAAAGCTTTTCTCGGGTCACGATGGTTCATAAAAGGGAGGTCCTTGTCTCGAACTTTATGGACATCTGATTCATCTAGCCATAAACTGCCTAGTATAAGAAAACAATAACATGAAACTAGATTGCATTCGGTATCCCAGTCTGACTAACAGGCCCAAACTTTGCAGACGATATATAGCATTACCCAGGAATACAATAGAATGTATACAAGAGATGACGATTGAGACACACTGAAACACACTCAAGCTGGTCAATCTTGCAAAAACTACATCCCAAATGGACCCTAATTCAATCAGCCCGGGGATCAAGACAACATCCTCAATAAAAAGCATCATCCCGACGGCCACCTACCCGGGGAAGTCTTCGACATAAAGGTTGAAATGAGACTAAATGTCTCTGCGATGACTGAGAAGGATCCAATGAATAATATAACGATATCATAAGGCACCAACAGTTTAAATTAAATTCTCCCTCGCACGGACTACAATTGAGTGAAAAAGGTGACCCATGGTCGTATGATATTAGCGGGACCTATTCCTTTTTTTTTATGGCCTCAAAAGTAAAACCCGCAACCTCTTTGTTGTTTTTTAGAGGCCATTTTCTACCAGCAGTATCGTCAGTTTATAGAAATCTGCAAGCATTTTTTTTTCTTCATATGAATGCTACTGTTTTTCAAAATCTAGCCAATCCTTCGATTTTATTTTCTGTATTAGGCAGATCCATATTTTAGTCTAGAATCATGACTATCCCTGCCTATAGTGGCTTATAGATCTAGGCCTATAGTCTGTTGGACCGTTGGGGCACAACATGGATTGTTGACCGTCTTTCTTCATTAAATACTTCGCTGTCTTTTACCTTAAAAACTTAATCCTGCTGATTATTTTTTTTTTTACTATTAAAAAAAAAGAATTGTATTATATCTAGATATTGTAGAAATCTAGACATATTACACCTATACTATATTTAATCTAGATCTAGGCATGGGCGCCCGCAGGGGGGTGCAAGGGGGTGCACTTGCACCCCCCTGGATTCTGAGTAGCAAAATTCTAGACATTATCATTTTTTTTTTGCATCATTAAATCAATTAACTTCTTAGTAGCCACTGAGCAAGTAGTAATTCCATTGTAGTACAATCATAAGGATAGTTAATGTTGGAGTTGACTAGTCTAGGGTTAATAGGAATAGATGGCCGACGTGCACCCCTCTAGATTCTAGTACCCACATTGTAGTAAATTTTATAAAAATTAATTTCTTAGAAGTAGCAATTTAAGAAGTTTTGCTTCCACTGAAGTACAGCTGTAAGGAAAAACTAATGTTTCAATAAACTAGAATATGCTAATCATGTGTTGATGGCTGACCATGTACGCTTTATTTATATAGTCTTGCAATTTTTTGTACTATAAGTGTGAAATATTCTATTGCACATAAGTCGTGACAATTTGTTATCTCTTGCACATAATTATACTTATTATTATATTTAGTTAGGGCCTAGAATGTGAGAAATATTTTTTTCTTTGTCTTGGAGAAGAAATCCTTGCTGATTTTATTTCAATACGATAAATGTGAAAGTTTCTTTGAATAACAATGAGGAGTGCAGTCATATGTGTAAATGTATTTATGTTATGCGGAGTTAAGGTCGGTTTTAGTTCTAGATATTATGCATGTGTTTTTTTATTTTCTATACATTAGTTCTAGATAGCAGGTTAAACACGTCCACCAGTTTACGATTGCAAACTATACAAGAAAGCTCTTAATAATAATAAAGTTTTATTTATAGAGCGCTCAAGGCACTGTGATAACATTACAAACATAATAAGGTTACAAAGACAGTTTGTGAGAAAACGCAAACTCGTTATCGGTCCCCGAAGTGGTCCACCCATGCATGTAAAAAGACGGTATCAATATTTTCAGAAAGAACATCATAATCAAATTCTTTCAAAGAAAAATGACAGAGAAAAATGGAAAAAGAAGGTTGATAGATCTTGTGTGGTCCAGTAGACCGAAGGATATGTGAAAGTGAATGTGGAATCAAATGTGAACATGGCCATAATTGATATCTTAAAATGTGTATCTTATTGATCTACTTGTCTGTAAGGGTCAATCTCTAAAAAAAATGTCTTTTTTTTTTTCGGTAATAGTGGATGTCCTATATAGGCTAGTAGTGCACGTGATAATATGAATACCTACTTATTAATTGTTGTTTTAAATTATGTTTCAATTGTTTGCATATTAAATAGATTTGTTTCACTTCAAAAAAAAGGAAACATGATTTTAGGATAGGTGTGTGTGATACAACTTAAGAAGCGCAGTGACGCAAATGTAAAAAAAGAAATAATTTTCTATCTAAACCATTCGCATAAATGTGTTGAAAATATGGTAAATAATTACCTCCCTTACTTAAGAGCTTCCCGTGTTTGTTACTATTTATAGTGAATAGTTGTATAAGTGGTGTATTTTATGAAAAAAACTGCTTGCATAAGTGATTTAAAAAATTAGATTTTTCGCTTTTAGAAAAGAAGAATCTAGTCTTGTTTTCCAATGGGCTATTCGTGCGGCGTTATTCAGAATTCGCTGCAGCTTTGCTATTTTGTCATCAGATAGCGAGGCGTTGCGTTAGTCAAGTCGGGAGAGTATTATGAATGCTATGGCAAGCTTTTTGTTGACTGCGTCGTCAAACTGAGTCAAACATGGTCGGATATGACTTAATCATTGAAGCTGAAGATAACGGCCCTATGGAGACACTATGGAGTGAGAAATAAGAACCCAGTCACAATTTTGGGATGATTTGTTTGGCGGATGTTAATTGCAATTTGTTGTTAACATTTTCTGTTAGATCGACCGTAGGTAGGCATAGACAGAACGGATAAGCTTAACAACGCGTAAAGTAAATTGTTTGTTCAAATGTTAAATATTTAATTTGAAACAAATATATACAGGTAACTTATTATCGTATATGGGTGGGGGGGAACCAGTTCCTTTCTTTATTATTCTCCGTAGACGGAAATTTGCACCCCCCTGGAAAAAAATCCTGCGGGCGCCCATGGATCTAGGTATTCAAGTGAAGTATTATACACTATACATGCCTACTGCGTTCTGCCTATGTATGCACTAGATCTAGACTCTATATTTAGATTGTCTCCTCTTGTATGTTTCTGACAACAACAAATGTCCGAAAAGCGGAAATGGAAACCGTCATCATACACAGTAAGCATCATCTACACACAGTCACAGTGCTAAGAACAGAGGCTCAGAGCACGGATGAATTTAGACTTGATTAATTTAGATCTAGAGTCTAGACTATTCTTAATTCTATACTCTAGTAAATGTAATTGAAATGTAGACTAGATCTAGAAATATAGAATCCTAGAACTATGATTAGTATGATAAATATTAAATATAGAGCTAGATGATAGATCTAGTTAGTCTAATTTGAGTCTAATTATTATTATAATTATAAATAATTATTAGATCTAGATCTATAAATTAAAGATCTAAATTTTAAAGACTAAACTAATATTATTAATAGTGTAATTTAATTATAATCAATTTAATCATTCATTCATATTATTCATAATCATAATATCATTTAATATGATAATTTCTAGAGAAGTTTTCATTTAGAGTTTTTAAAGAAGATTTATCATCAATATGAGATTCAATATTTTCAATAATAATTAATAATATCATACATCATACACATGATTGTCATGATTATGACTTATGATATCATATACTATCTAGACTATTATAGACCTACTATGATATACTACAACTACACTATCACTACATATAATATGAGATACACATGCACATACTTGATTGACTTGATACTAGACTAATACTAGCCTTACTATTACTAAGTTACTTACTAGTAACTAGGCCTAGCCTGGCCTAGGGCTATCTATAATAATCTACTATGTAACTATCATTTAGAATAATTTAGATGATTTACTAGACTCTATGTGACATGTCATATATGTCACATAGATACTATACTTACTATAGTCTTAGTCATTAGTGTCACTATAGTTATAGACTATAGTCTGTATAGTCAAAAAAAGTATAGAATAGACTAGTATCTAATAGAGCCTAAATTCTAAATTACTAGTTTTGTTTATAAATTATTTTACTATTATTTATTAGTATTACTATTAAGTAACTATTACTATATAGATTCTATATATACTTTTTATAGTAGTTAATTAGGGCCTAATTATTTAGTTGTCTTAGAATGATTAATCATAGTCTAATGAATGATATAATATATAATTATTAGATCTACTATAATCTACATCTAATTATAAATTAGAATATGGTTTAGTTTTAGATTAAGTCTTAAATAGACTTAATAATTTAATTATTTAAACACTTAATAAATTAGATCAAAGCCTTAAGATCTTGCTTGATATAGACTCTAGTAAATAAAAATAAACTTATAGTTAAATACTTAATATAGTATACTTTAAAATGTTATTTAAACTTATATTCTGATATCAAATAATATGTCTGTTTTATGCATAACATTAACAGTAAATTCTACTAAATCTAATTCTATTAAAATTTAAATGTAGTGGTGAAGAAATTCTAGATTTTAGATTCTTATTAAGATTATATTATTATTTTAATTATAATTTAAAACATTCTTAATTTTATGCAAAATTCCCAATGCCTTGCTAATTGATTACAGTGTGACCAGTTGCAAAGCTTATTTATAGAAAGGTAGAAGCTCAGTCTCATTTTGTCAATCTGTTATAACTAATTGTAGATTAATTCATTGTGGATGTTTCACATTTCCCTCGTGGTGCTGTAGTAATATACAGGATATTTATAAAAGGAACTGACATATAAGGAAGCACATCTAGTAGACTAGGATCATGCCATCACAAAAGACTCTCTTCATCAAATTGTACTTGGCTGTTTTGGCCATATGTTCTGTCTCTGCTGGACAAAGTCGTGGAAAAATTGTGGCATTTTTTCAAAGTAAGTTTATTGTACTATTATATTAATTTGTTTTTTTACTTTGTAGATCTCTAGTATTTTAGTACAAGTGATTCATTAAAAAGGGGGTGTAGTAGCTAAATGGTAACCCACTTGGCTTCCAAATTTATGTGAAGACTGCAATTTTGAATTTTTGCGATTTTTAGGATGACCCTGACTCCACCCAACTCTGATGGGTAGCTTAGATAACTTTGGGAAAGTAAAGGCGGTTGTGCTCACCACATGACATCCTCATTAACTCTTTGACCTCGCAACAACGCTTCCATTGTTGATTCTATCCATATATAAAGCTATAAATTCCGTCCAAACATGGAAAATAATTACGTTGTCTAAGAGTTAACTATTGGTCATAGAAACAGATGACCTTTACACCATCAGCTCTATAGATTGCAAGGTCTGAAAGGGGTTCTTTTCTTTTGAATTTACTGATTTATAAAAACCTTCCGCATTTATATGTCATACATTTAT
>JADKLZ010051816.1:0-12501 GCA_021533235.1 Biomphalaria straminea | reverse complement strand
GGACTGACATAAGGATTTCATTAAATGGTTAAGACTAGTAAGGAGATTTCTTAATGGTGACCGGTTATGCCAGAAAAGGCTAAAAGCCCTTAGGCTGTTTTGTCTGGTCACGTGATAAGCCAAAGCGTATACACGGAGAAGGTTAGGGGAGGAGGGGTAAATACTATCTCCTTCCCTCCCCTTTACATTCCCACACGTCCAGTGAGATCTCCCTGGGCGCATGGAGCTTGAGTGAGTGCCCCGCGCCTGGAAACAAATCTCGCGCGTGTGTGCCAGCTCAAAATTGGGTCAGATGAATGCGTGGCCTGGTCGATATATTATTGCGTCATTTGGAAGTTGTCATTCTTGTTTTAAAGACCAGCCTGGACCTGTCTCACACTCGAACTTTCTGAACACGATGTGGGCTCGAGAGTTTCCAATTATAACGGCCAGGCCTGCTCGGTTCCTCTGGATCAAGCCTGTATAAGTAAACATAAGTTGACATGTAAGACTTTGTATCTCAATATGTGTCAATGTCACACAGTGCCCTTTTGAAATCCCTGGGATTGTGAATTTTTTCGCACCGTCTTCATATAAAGTTTTGCTCATTGTTTGGTAACGAAGTTAGTCATAATGAAATTTTAAGTTATACATTTTCTCCACCACCCATTTTTTTTTTTTACAGATAACTATTTCTATGGGTCTTTTTTATTCTATGAAGGGGAGCGTATAGTGGCTGAGTGGTTAAAGCGACTAGCTTCCCGAGTGTCTTAGGTTCGTACACTGTTGAAGAATGGGGATTTTAAATTTCGGGATTTTTTAGGATATGTTTGAGTCTACGCAACTCTAGCCTGACATTAGTTGGGGACCTAAATGCGGCCGACACACTCGTAAAACGTCATGTAGAGAAACAAATGAACGTCACGTGTGATATGTTTTATGATATGGATCGTATGGTCTGAAGTACGTTGCACGTCCAGTTATCACAAGAGTACAAATAAAAACAACTTCCGTTTGATATTGACGATTAATTCGTTGATAGGTACAACTGAAACAGTACTAGAAACTTCAATGGGCCTCATTCACCAATCGTAAATAAACACATTTAGCTACGTGCTAATTCTGATAAAACAATAAAAAAATACGTATGACGTGACAACCACGATGGATGAAATACTTTGTTAAAGAAGATATAGAGAATCACGTGGCTAAATGTTGTCTGTTTACGATTGGTGAATGAGGTCCATTCGGTGCCCGGGAGAAAGGCGCGGTGTGAAGCCCTAGTCCCCGTTTGAGAACTGCTGTCCCACGTCATGGCACTGGTATGTAAGTTTACAGGAGACAACGTGCTGGAATGACGCGGCGGGAGGGGAGGGGGTTGGCCTGGACTTGGACAGTGGCTCTGGTTGACGAGATGTTGTCAAAAACAATGTGCCAGTCAACAACAACTTCTGTGTGTGTGTTTATGTGTGCAAGTCATCGTGTTCAGGCGTGAGTCGACCAAGGCGTGTGTATGTGTGTAGTGTGGATTGTGTGTCTGTGTATATTTGTCTGTGTGTGCTTAGCAAATATTTATTTATGTGTATCAATGCCTGCGTGAGCACGTGCTTTTCTGTAACCGCACATGTGTGTGTGTGTATTTGTGTGTGTGTGAAATGTGTGAGAGCGCTATAAATCCTGTATGACTAGTTCAACTTGTCACCACACTTCACAAAAAGGAATGTCTGTCTGTCTGTCTGTCTATCTTGATCTATTCCTTTACAACACAGAAACACGAGACTTTCCCTGTCATTGCGTTACAAAACAAAGCCAGGTAGATCTAATACCTAGAGAGTTGGCTGGACGTCATCAGCACTAGCTCTATGCAGAAACTAGATCTCTTCGCTGATAAGTTGTTGCCACTGTCAGTGTGTGCATCCAGTCAGGAGTGGATCAAACCAGCCTGGACTCAGGGTCTGAAGAGTAACAAGAAATAAAACTCAAGTAACAAGAAATAAAAAACCAGCATTTTGGCAGCCTACAAGCCGATGTTTCAAACTAGAACAAAGAGAGCATAAACAAAAATTAGTTAAAAAGAAAAAGCTTATATTCACTGCAGTTGTATCAATTAGTTTTTAGTAATTTAATTAAATGTAATTAAATTTGTTATAGATCTAGACCAGTGATTCCCAAAGTGGTCCATATGGGTATCGACCCCCAGGGGTCCACGAGGACTTCCAAGGGGTCCACGAAAGTGAAAAAAAGAATTGGGGGTCCATGACATCCAAATGGGGGTCCACGAAAGTGGATCTCATTTAAGAAGGACTTGAGTTTAATTTAAATCTCACATTAATGTAATCACCTATTATAATTTTTTTATATCATACAAATATACATTGTTTATACTTTATTATAGCTAACCTAGGCCATTAATTATTTTTTTTTGTATAATTGGAGGGAAAAAAACATATTTTAATACCTCATTTAAATAGCTTAATTTGGTCTAGAGATAACTAATATTTAACATGGCTGAATCTAAATATAAAATAGACAGTGGTGTTAATTTCTAAATTTTTTTCTTCTTTTCTCGTTGAACTTATATTGCCTAAGTGTCCTTTATTAACAACATTTTATGTAACGATACTATGTAACCACCTAAGCTGGAGGATAGTTGGAGACAAAGCCACCCTGATAAGATTGGAAAAACTATTGAACACTCCATGATAAAGTTGAGAAAAGATCTAGATCTACAATTGACAAAATATTTGCTTTCAAATTTTAAGGAAAATATAATGGTTTGCTGTGTCTTAAAATATCTTGCGAAATTATGAATACGAAATACAATTGGCGAAAAAATGAATGATTTAGCCAGCGGCTAAAGTTTTTTAATAATATTTAATAATTTAAATAAACAAAATGTGTAATTTGAAATTGATGAATTTTCAAAAATTCAATATAACTTAAGCAGGGGGTCCACGGAAAACTAGAAAACATGTCAAGGGATCCACGAGACAAAAAAGTTTGGGAACCACTGATCTAGACCAATAATAATAAATCTGTGTGATTAGAAATATTTTAACCAATGTTTTTTGTTTTGCGCTGTTTCATGCCCTTAGCTTTCTCGATACGCTATGATCCTATCACTTGTCTGGACCAGTTGAAAATGGAAAAAAAAAGGTGGGGGGGATTTTACCGTAATCATTTTTAAAGCATTTAAAACATAATTTTTAAAAAAGTGGAACGACCTGAATTTGAACTCATGACTGAAAACCGACATTCTAACCACTCCGCTAGTGAGGTGTGCATAAGAATAGAAGATTGTATAATTATCTATTATTAGCGGCCCCGAAAGGGGAAAAGACGCTATTAGTTTTGTGTGGCCTGTCTGTCGTCTGTCTGTCTGTCTGTCCGTCCGTTCGTCCCATTTATATCTCAGAAAGTAAAAGAGAAAATGAAAATCGGACATCACAATAATTTAGATCATTCAAAGTTCTGATGCAACGGCTACTTTTTTTTCTAAAAGCTCTAAATCTAGTTTTTTTAAATCTTTTATGCAAAAAGTTTTTTAAAGAGAAAAACCTAATTAGTATGAATTATAAATGAGACCTAATTTAAGACAATTAATAATGTTATAAATTACATTTTATTTCAAGTTTATTTTTGTTCAAACTTATGAGTATTTACTATCTAAGTAACCAATCCAAAAAGAGGCCTAATACCTAAGGATTACTGGGGCACTACATAGGATCTGTCAACCTTCTATCTTCATTCTTATCTGTCATTTGTCTTTGATATAATTTCATTCGGATGTTCTTTCTGAAAATATTGAAACCTGCCTGGGTGGACCACTACGGGGGCCGATTTTAAGTTTGTGTTTCCACACAAACTGTCTTTGTAACCTTGTTTGTTTCTAACTTACTTTAAAGCGGCGACATATTAAGGTAAATAATTCAGCTAATACCACCATATTGATTCTTGTGTTGTCCGGTAAAAGACATTTGTGCAAAATTTCATTTTTATCCGAGATTGGGTCTGGGAGAAATAACGTGTAGGCCCTACATTACTATGACAACCAATATCTAATGTTTCAAAAGTGAAATGGCGTGCACATACAACAGATATACCTCTTTTTTGTATCTTGCACAGTTACCTGTTACCTATCCCTTAGTCTGGTGGACCGTTGGGGCACCAAGCAAGACTTGTAGACCGTCCTTCTCCATTCCTCTCTATCCTTTGCCCTGATTAGAATCTTTTTTTTTTCTTTCTTGGACAGGAAGATGTCTTTAACATATAAAAAATTAATTAGTTCCCTAGTAAAATTTAAATCTTTTTTTTTTTTTACTTTGAAAAATTTTAACGGTCAAACCAGAGTTTTCCCAGTATGGCCATCCATCCATCCATCCCAGTGGCGCTACAGCCCTTGGAGGGCTCTGGCCTGCTTGCACACATTCTTCCATTCGGATCTCTCCTGGGCCTTTCGTCTCCATGCCCTAACCCCAAGCTGTTGCAGATCTGCCTCCACATCATCAATCCAACGCATTCGGGGTCTGCCCTTGGGTCGCCTGCCTTTTGGTTTTTGTCGGTATACGATCTTCGCTCCCCTGTTGTCTGGCATTCTTTCAAGGTGTCCTGCCCAACGTAGTCTGTTCTTCTTTATTTCAGTCACTATTGGTGGGTCCTCATATAGTTGATAAATCTCATGGTTGGTGCGTGTCCTCCACCCTGTTTCATCCTGTATGGCACCATAGATTTTCCTGAGGATTTTCCGTTCCCAAGTATTGAGTAAATTTTCAGATGTCTTGGTCAGTGTCCAGGTCTCACTTCCATGCATTACTGCTGGCCTTATGATGGTTTTGTATATTATTTTCTTGGTTTTCCTTGAAATTGTTTTGCTCTTGAGTAAATGTCCCAGTATGGCCAGCGGGTTAGTATTCTTTTCTCGGCGATATACAATCTTACATTTCTAGGAAAAATCGTTAGAGCCGTTTTTGATATCCATGTCCACCCCACACAGGTTCCCCCACCCTCCACGAAGTTGTAACTTGACTAGAGGTATTGTTAAAAAGGAAATTGATCAAAATTGACTTACGTGCTACGGTTTTTCCTGTGGTGGCACCACAAAGCGTGGTCGAGAGGCTAAGTGCGGCTTGAGCTTGGCTTGCTTGGCTACCTAGAAGGGGGCTCGAGGTTCGACACCCGACTCGGGCAGAGTTGTGTTTACTGAGCGCCCAAAGGCAGCACGGGAAACCAACTCCTAGATACCCCCTCCCCCCCACTGGTCCACAAATGAGATTGGACCAAAGCGCTCTGAGCATGCTATAAGCATGAAAGTAGCGCTATATAAAAGCTATAATAATAATAATAATAATATCATTTCTAGGTTGCGCAACAGCTAAATATAGATCGACACTGTTTTTTTTTTAATTAGACTTTCTTTTATTTCAGGTGATGTCAAATTGCGTCCAACATCGAAGGGAGAGAAGAAAGTGAAGATCTTGTCAGACTCTGATAGAACTATGCTAGAGAGTAAGTAGCAAATGTATGACGTCAATCGCTTTAAAAAAAAAGAAAACTACGCGATATGGTTAGAGAGTAAGCAGTTCGCATTGCGTCATTCGTTTGAGTTGATGAGATAAACCAGCACAGTGAATTGGCTTGGCTGTTTAATAACATGCTAATAAAAAGATCAAGTTTTAAAACCAGGAGCTCTTACAGCGTGCGTAGGCTCGTGTTTCCAATTACAAATAGAAATACCTGAGTTCTTTCTCCAACACTTAAAAAAAAAAAAACTCTTTAAAAACTTTGGCCTGAGTAATGTCACTAATCTTGATGTTTAGTTGTTCCTAGCTGGAAAGTATGTTACAAAAATTTTAATTAAAGTTAATTTAAATTATAATTTTTAAACGTCCTGGTCTGTTGTTGCAAAGTTAAAGTAAAGACTAGGGTAGATTGGGCGGATGATGTAATGGTCATCGGTTAATGAGCATGGTGTCATGTGGCCAGCTAATCGACCAACCGCCGTTACTTTACAAGGTACCCATTAGAATCGGGTGGATTCAGGGGCGCCCTAAAAATCCCGAAATTCAAAATCCCAGTTTTCACCGGGATTCGAACCCAGAACCTCAGGTTCGGAAGCCAAGTGCTTAACCATTCGACCACCGCGCCCCCCCAAAAGGAAGGGTTTAATAAACTACTTAAGGGTACAGCCTATAGCTTCAATTTTAGCTTGTCTTGCTTGACATTCTATTTTTCATTGAGTCTCACCAAGAGAAGTTAGCCCCAACCGTACTGTATCCACTTTATGCAAACAGTTTTCAATTGTTATGAGTTTGACCAATCACTCGTGGATTTTCCTACTTGTGTCTCTACTCTTTATCACACCCTCCAGGTGTTAGAGTTTTTTTTTTTTTCACGAAAGTTTTGTTTTGGAAAAAAAAAAAAAAGTCCGATGTCTGGCACTGGCATGTATAAACCTTGTACATATTGATTGCAAAGATCTGGCATTGATTCCCATCTGTTTAGTTGACTGCCATATGGTACACTCGTATGTTGTTGTTTTTTTCTCGTCTGCATCTCTAGCTGTGACGTCATTTAGGGGAAAAGAAGTTTGGGGTGGGAAAAAAAATGTTACACAAAACAATAATTGAAAAGGAGACCAATACGTTATACGATACACACAAACAGTTGCTTATTCCTGCACTATGGCCTCCATCTCCGACTTAAACCTGTACTGTTCGGTAAGACCACTTTTCTCTCACCATTTCCTTATGATGTCTATCAAATCTGCGGCATTGCAATCCATTATAGTATTGGAGACTGATATCGATGGTGGATAAACTCTAAATATCTAGCTGTATTTCTGCATACATTGTCTAGGAATTGTTGCTGTGTCTTTTCAAACACCGTGAAATCAAATTGCTTAGCACTAAGTGATTCTTATTTTTTAGTTGGCAGTGTTATTTTTTTCTTCGATTTAGATGAATTTGATACTGTTTATTTTAGTGACTTAGTTGAAAATCTGCCCTATAGTTTTTTTTATTTTGTTACGTTTTTCTTTGAGCTACTGTTAATCTCCCACCCGCTCCATTTCTTCCTATCGCTTCCTCTTCATTGTCTGTTGCTGTGTTTTAGGGTTTAAGTAACGTAAGTCGGATCCCGAGTAAACTTCTGTGTCTAAAATGCAGCTCTGAAAAGAGCATTGAACTTAAATTTCAGCTTGAACACCTCTTTTAAAACAAACAAAGGTAATACTGATAATTTCACGAAATGTTGATATCTCGTCTCTATTCACTAAATTAAAGATTTTATTTACATGTGAAGAATATTCATTCTATGCATAAACACAAATCTCACCTGTGGTGATGCTTCTTAATTTCCCTTTTTTTTAATAAAATAAATAAACTATGAGATTACATAGCATGTTTCCTAGCCATTTTGTTGTACACATTTTATTTCTACATTTTCTTTTTTTTTTTATTTGAAAAAGAATAATACACTGAATATGTCTTGTAATACACACACAGATGTTTTTGTTTCTGCTTCTAAAAGTATCCTAAAATAATTGTTACAGAGTTTATATCCACTCACACTCTCTGGTCAATAATGTTGTACACGTCATTTCTCCAACACCCCATCTAGGATCAGGTTGAAACTTTACACAATTATGCAATGAAGTAGGCAATGCATGAATCACTAAAATAAATAAAAAAATCTACTAAGTAGTCGATTAATTGCTGGTATTAATTATTTAGTTTGATACCATAGATGGAAATGAGTCCCTCAGTGTTCACGGATGTTGTTAAATATGTCGGGTATTGTCCCCTTATACAGTTGCACACGTTTTTTCTCCAACACCTACTCTATGAACAAGTCAAAGCTTTAAATAATTCTTTATTGTACTAAACAAAACATTTATCAATTAAAAGTTAACCAATTTGTGAATTAATTATATGTAAATAATTATTTTGTTTAATTTCGAAAAAGGAAAAAAAAATTACAGTTTTGAAGTGTAAATTTTTAAATGTAATTTTTTTTTCTCCTTATATAATTTGTTTGTTTGCTTTTATTGGATTTGTAAAAATTTCTGCTTGTTTGTAATACCGACTTCTTGAACCAGCGCACCGTATTAAGGCTGAGCTTATTTTTTTTTAATTGATTCGGAAGAAAGAACAAGAACATTTCAATTGTCTCAATGAGTTGATCCTGTGATGCTAAGACTTCCGTGAACATAATGAAGAAACGAGTCCTCCCACGCAGACGTAGACATGAGCTTTGTGCCGGGGGTGTTCATGTTTATTAATGGGAGATTGGCATCTCACTCCTTGGCCTCTCCCCTGGCTACTTTAGGTAACTCATTCCACACCTGATTAGCAAGGGAAACGAATTTGAGAACAAGGACATGTCATGCTACAATATGCCATGCACATTAAATCATTGTAGGGAAGAATCCATAGACACAATCTCAAAGCCGTTACCTAGGTAACCATTATTTAAAGTCGTTAGTTGGTTGCTACAGACAGCTTGTACAGCAAAACCCACGTAGGCGTGTTATAATCTGAATGTAGAACTTGAAATAAACATAAACAAGCTTCTTGTAAAACAAATATTTTAATAAGTATACACAGATTCAACCCGAAAGTAGATATGTGTAGAAATAGAATCGAAATAATAATATAAACAAGATATAATTCAAACGGACAGAGAGCATAAAGGAAGGGCCCCACGGATTGCATAACCCATACACAACAGTGGTAGAAAGAAAGGTGTGAATGCAACGACGCCTGGTGATTACACGTGCCCAACATGTGACCGCAGCTGTGCATCAAGGATTGGCCTCTTAAGTCACACGAAATGTTGCAAAGGGAAAAGAGTTTCGCTCGAGACGTACAATACGACAAAACTCACTCAAACTACACGTCTTATCATCTCATGTGTCTCGCTAGTCTCTCCTTTTCAAATCAGTTTATATTAAGATGAATTACGACAGACCATCTCATGGTTTCATCAGAAGCTCTTCATTCTACACATCCAAAACATCAGCCTTACTCTCCCTATAGTTGCTTCAGAAACATGTACATAGGCCATACATTCCATAACAGTGCGAAAAGGTTGTGTCTATAAGTTGGGAAAGAGTTGTTTTATTGTCTAGTGATAATATTTTCCAAGTAGACCGTTGACGAGGCTAATGAATCTTCAGCCTCCTGCTAAATACCGGCATATCAATTAGTTCGCAATATAAACATAACATTTAAAATATGGCGTTTGCTTTTCATGGCATTTCACATTGGCATTTCCAGCTTGATCAGCATATTTTAAGTGTGTCCCCATCGTGTGACATTCAAGCCACTAATAGGTGGGCGTGTGTCATGGCGGATAGGGGGAAGTAATTTACTTTTCCGCTGTTCACTTTGATTGTCTCCCTTGCACTGATTTTCGTAGTTCTATGGCTGAGTGGCGAGCACTTTGGTGCCGAACTGAGGTGACTCGGGCTTAAATCCCAGTGAAGACATAGGGATTTCTAGGACGCCCTACTCTAATGGATACATGGTCGTTGTGCTAGCCACATGACATCCTGTTTATCCGTTTTGTCATAAAAATAGATGACCTTTACATCATCTGGTCATGTCTTGTCATTTTGTTGATGTCCATAAGTCATCATTAGAAACTGACTTATTCTTTTGCTTGTTAAATTAGTACCTGTTATTTTTTAGGGATGGTCCTTACACTATTGTTTTTCAGGACCTTTACTATACCATTGACCATATCAATATTACACAAATGATGATACATTGGACCGCCCTTGTAGTAGTTTGTAGTATGTAGATATCCAGGTGTTGTAGGTGTTGATTGATACGACTGTGGTCCTATTTGTTCCAGAGTTAGTCCCTGTAGCCAGCCCCAAGAGGACGTTTAGATCCAGGCTGATGAGTTTGACCAGACTAGAGAACCAGCAGCAAGCCGACACACAGCTCAGTCAGGAGGCACGACTTTTTGTGGACGATTTCTACACGTCACCATCAAGAGTGAGTCCTAGTTTTTACATATTTTTTGTTGTTAATGCCCATGTATCAGCAGTGTCAGTGTTTTTAAACTAGCAACTTCTTCAGTGGAGGCGTGGTGGCTGAGCGGTAAAGAGCTTGGCTTCTGAACCGGGGGTCCTGGGTTCGAATCCTGATGAAGATTGGGGGGGGGGTAATATTGGGATCTCTGTGTGCCTCTTAGTCCACCCAGCTCTAATAAGTACCTGACATTAGTTGGGGAAAAGTAAAGTCGGTTGGTCGTTGTGATGGCCACATGACACCCTCGTTTTTTGATGACCAAACTTTTCAATGACCAAACTTTTCAGTGACCAAACTTTGCAGTCACCAAACTTTTCAATGACCAAACTTTGTAGTCACCAAACTATTCAATGACCAAACTTTGCCTTGTCCATGATCCAGAAATGTTTCACTTTTGTGTATGACACTCAATGCCAAGCTAATCCTAATCCAACCCTAAAGTCTACATGCCTTACTGCCTCGCGAGATTCACTTTTATATCATTCCTTGTCTCTCCTCAGCTTTTACTGAAACATCTTGGAGACTGGAACTTCAACATCTTCCGCCTGGACGTACTTTCTGGAGGTAGGTACTTCAGCACTAGTAGCTCCATTAGTACCTCCTATAGATGTTAAGTGCTAGTTGAGTCGTGTGTTTGAAGTTGTACAACCAGTGGCCCTGTCCTCTCCTCCAGGTCGTCCTCTGTTCCAGGTTGCCTACCACCTGTTCCAACATTATCAACTCATTCAAATCTTCCAACTGGAGGCGCTACGGTTGATGCATTTCTTTTGTAAGTACCTGCCTTCTCTTATTACGTGTGCGCAGTAGAGCTATGTGATGCATAGACATAAATAAATATAGACTGGAAAAAGGAAGTAACTTCATGTAACTTGAAAACATGTATATCTATTGAATTCGGATTTCCGAATTATGAAATATTTTTTAAAAAATGCATGATCTTCAGTCTTAGAGATTAAACAAAATTTATAGACATAAAATAAAGTACACACAATTGCAATTCACAAATTTTTGTTTCATAAAACTCTCTTATTGGCCAGTCTATATTTATTTATGTCTATGGTCTGATGTCAACGAAGTACGCTCTTCTTTGTGCAAAGTTTATTAATTATACACCTTTTAGCTCTCCCTTTCTCGCATGTAGGTCAAAACATTCTAACATTTTAGTAATAAAAATGTATGCACATTCATAAAAACCACAGTATTAAACAGGATGCTGCACTATGTTTTAAAAATTAAATGCAATCATTTATTTGTAGTAGCATTTCTAATGATATTAGTCTTATAACCTTGCAGTATAATTATTAACTAATTAATGCTGCGTTTTGCTAATCTCAAGTCCAGTATTTTGTATCCTATCTGTACACTGTGAAAATAAATAACAAATAGTTATGATGTATTTGTTTGTGTTTTTGTAGCGCTGATAGAGAAAAATTACCACGAAGGAAACCCTTACCACAATGCCATCCACGCTGCTGATGTAACTCAATCTATGCACTGCTATCTACAGGAACCAAAGGTCAGTCTTTCACTATATAAGGAGAGTGTCTTTCAATCTGAAGACTACGGTGTTTCACGTGACTATGCAGCCCAGTTAAGACCTCAATATTTCCCCAAATCTGATGCAGATAAAGCATCTAGGGGTGTATTTAAATTATCATAGATACAAAACTATGCAGTCCAGTTAAGTCTGTTAAGACCTGAATATTTCCCCAAATCTGATGCAGATAAAGCATCCCCGGAGGGGGGGGGGTCAATTTGTAACACAAAAACTAGATGACTATGCAGCCCAGTTAAGACCTGAATATTTCCCCATATTCGATGCAGATAAAGCATCTAGGGGGTCTATTTAAATTATCAAAAGTATAAACCTATACAGCCCAGTTAAGACCTGAATATTTTCCCAAATCTGATGCAGATAAAGCATCTGGGGGGGGGGGGGGCTAATTAAATCTCAAAAAAGTATGCTGTACCTGTCCTCTACAAAATCTTCCTCTGAGCCTTATCTTCAAAAATGGCTTTTCTTTGAGTTTCCAATGTTTGTCGTGCAGTTTTTGTGAGAGCTTCCCAACAGTGCTTCTGAGAGGCCATCTGCCGCCAGGTACCTTTCTCCTATACCAGTGAGGGCAAAATGGCACCGGAGATGATCTTTATAGCACCGGAGATGATCTTTATAGCACCGGAGGTGATCTTTATAGCACCAGAGATGATCTTTATAGCACCGGAGATGATTTTTACAGCACCAGAGATGATCTTTACAGCACCGGAGATGATCTTTATAGCACCCTGCTACACTGTCCTCCATTAGGCTTGCCAAAAAGATCACACAATGTGTATAAGCTAATGAGCTTATCTCCAATATGTTCTTTATGAATTAAAAAGTAGCATACGGTTCTAGTTTCTATAGCTGCAAAGGGATTTAAATATGTGAGGAATCTTTTGAATAAAGAGCCAGTAGAAGTTAGGGAATAAAGAGCCAGTAGAAGTT
>JADKLZ010051772.1:0-10252 GCA_021533235.1 Biomphalaria straminea | reverse complement strand
TATTGTATGTACCTGTACCATGTATACATATTGTATGTACCTGTACCTATAAAGTCTCTATATAAACATTTTGTTAGCATTCTTAGCCACGTCGTGTTTATGGGCATAGTAGGCTTTGTGTGTAATGTAATGGTAAGTAGGCCTACGACTGATCCGCAGCGGCCGCCCAGGAGTTTGACTCCCTTTATGATTTTGTTTCTTTAAAGTTTGTCTCTTTATCTCCTGAAGTTGTTGTATACGTGGACACAGTATAAAATCACAATATAAACACATACACAAATAATTGAGCAAACATATTTATGTACACCTTTTATTTAAATGTTGAGATGTATTGATCTATTGATTTTCTATAGAATACAAATGAAGTCAGGCAGTACTTGCGCTAAAAAACAACGTAATCTTAGTGCTCTAGAATCCACTCAGCTCTTGGAGTAGTTTTAAAAATAAGCCTTTTAAGCGTCAAAGTCTCTGCATTTACATCTAGGCTTAACACAAGGTGAGAGCACAGTGCACAATAAGGTACAATAAGACCAATTCTTCCAACGTCTATTCTAGATCTAGGTCATCTTAAGGCCATTCCTTCCAACGTCTAGTCTAGATCTAGAAGAAAGTCTAAACCTAATGCTCCAGTTATTCACGCTAACATGACAAATTGAACAGTAGGTTTAGCTTGGCGACCTGACACGGGGATTTGAGTTTCTTGCATTCTCGAGATGATGATGTCTCCTTCCTAAACATATGAACGGACATTTCTCTGAATGGCTTGGGATAGTGTTCGTGAGAACCTAAGATGACCACAGCCGGACAGCTGACGTGGACAAGGGTGTAAAACCCGCGCTAAATAAACCACGGGGGTCAACGCGGTTTGATTGTCAGAACAAGACCAGTTGCTTGTTCTCATTCTGTGGACGATGTGTTGCAGAGGGTCAGGCGCTAGCGTTGTTCGAGACACCTAGGGGCGTGAACGTTTCTAAGGGCGCTGTCAGGGACGCGGTGTTTGTGTACAAGGCCCTTGTAATTAGTTGGGGGGGGGGCTACTTGTTGGCGGTGTGTTGAAATCTAAGACTCACCACAAACATTATGCGCTGTCTCTTTGCTTTGTTCTACGACGTCTACGTTGGTTGTAAGTGTGTGTGTGTTCTACGCACTTTGTTTGCGAGGATAACTCTCCTAGATTAGGTCGCTCTTGGGTGTTTCCATGGCAACATATATTCAACAGAAATCGTAAATATGGATTGATTTGAAAAACATAGGCAGTGGTCACCTCTGGGCGTATCTACGACTGTGGCATACGGTCATAAAGATTAGTTGTAGCTGAGATATTTGGAATTACTTATTATCGTATAGAGTAGCATAGACCAGTATTTCTCAAACTTTTTTCTTAACAGAACACTTCGCACACTCTGAGTATTTAGTGGAACACATTGCTTATTTTTTAGAGAGATTAATTCACTTGATGGCCTACTAGTTAATTATTGCAGTAGTTCGCAGAACAGCCATTCAGGACCCGTAGAACACTTGTGTTCCGAGAAACACTGGTCTAGAAAACGTAATAAGTACAATTTTACAAATACTTCGATTATATTGAGTGAAATCAATTATTTTGAATCAGTCAATCCGGTCATTAATTTTTATGCGATAATATATTTTGTGTGATTGGAAATATTTGCATTGATTGTTTTCGTTTAGCGCCACATTCATGCTTATATCTCGGTGTTCTACGGTCTAGTCACTTTAGTCGACTAATTAAACGGGAAGAGGGGGGCTGTCTTAGTCAATGAGGTATTTAAATATTTGTTCGTTTATAATTTTTAGCGAACGACCTCATTCTATACACAAGTCCATTTTTTTTTATATTATAAGAATTAATTACGATTGTTCGATGTTAAATTTGTTATTGATTTACGGGTTAAATCGTTAGACAATGAAAGTACCTGAACCGGAACGTGATGCGAGAATGAGAAGTCGGAGAAATAACTTTTAAAAGATTCCATACAGACAAGCACGTGAGTTGATAGCAGCTTTGGAAAAGATATAGTGTAAGCAAGACTGGCAATGAGATTCTATGCTAAAAAAAAAATAATTTGCGATCAGAGTAGTAAATCTCCTGTAGAACTAACTTTGGGATAAGAGTAGTACATCTCCTGTAGAACTAACTTTGGGATAAGAGTAGTACATCTCCTGTAGAACTAACTTTGGGATAAAAGTAGTACATCTCCTGTACCTCTACTCCAACAGCTCTAAACTATGACTAAAATATAAACAACCTCAGGGCCGGTCTTATGCCACTGCAACCTATGCGGTCGAAGTGGGCTCCGCGCTTTCATAGGCCCCGCGCTAATTCAAGGTGTAATTATTAAATTGCAAAGTATATACGAAAAATTCTTGGAATTTACTTGAATTTATTAATATCTCCTGAAAACTCATAAAAATCTCCAGAAAAATAGAAAAAATTTGTCATTTGTGGGTGTCATTCATTGCGGAAAACGCCAATCCTACGCGTGATAAAAGAAAAAGGCATTGTCAGCTTTCATGTAATAAAATGTAATAATTGAGCGAATTTTGACCTTAATCGGAAGGTCCAATACTTTATTTACTTTCGTAGTGATTGGCACAAATATGCCATAGGTTACAAGGTTCAAAAAGTACAACCAATTTGATCGCAATTTTTAACTTAGTAAAGAATTAATAAAATTCAAAGTCGATTTTTTTTTCTTATACAGAATCTTAATTTTCACTTATTATCCTTAGTCCCACACAGACTAGGCCCCACGCAATCAGTTTCGCATAGGGCCTCGCACTTGCTAGGACCGGCCCTGAACAACCTAATTACTTAATCTGGCCCTATTGGTGCATTTGCTTCTTAGAAAATGACAGTCTTATATTTGTTCCCTATTCCCGGGAACTTTGTTAAGGCCAAAAAAGTTCCACGCTATTATTACCAACGCCTCACATGTTCATGATTAGGGTTATTCTGGACGGGCTGTTTTGGGGAGAGGGGTATAATGGGGAAGAGTGCGCTGATGCCTTCCAAGTTGACATAATGACAATTCTGTCATCAGAAAGCTTCTTGACGACCTGGGGATGGTGTGTGTGTGTGGGGGGGAGGGGTTAAACGATGGAGGGGGAGTCAGTTGCGCAAGATGAACTGGGTTCTTTCCCTTCCTTTCTGTCAATGAATTGAAAGTCAACAGAACGGTCTTTCATCCTGACTATCCAAATAAACATCCAATTATCTCAGGGCGCAGCAACCCCCGCACCTTCCCCAACCTGAGGTTTTGTCGCACAGGCGCCCACTTTAAATTCGCGCACTCTCTCACAATATAGGACCAGATATGTGGGGGCAAAGGAGGAATGAGGGGAGGGGTCGGTCTGTACTAGCAGGTAATTAGCTTACCTAAATGAAGGCGTCTGTCTCCTTTGACAGTTTCTTAATTTGACGCCTTGGGTTCGGACAGTTCGGTCATCAGCTGCTCATCAATGGAAGTGGACATTAGGCTATACGGAAGTAGCCCAGGGATCACTTAACGGTCAATTAAAATGGGCGCTACCTACGACGCTCTCACAATATTACGTTAAGACACACTTTTGCAGATCATTTTATCTTATCTTATACAATGCAGAGGTTACTTCAAAAAAGAAGATGATTACGTCCAACGCGTCATGCATTCATTCATGCATATTAACCAATGACCTAAATTCTGCCAAGTCACTGGCTTTCCTGGCTAGCTCAGGCAATCCATTTGCTAGTGTCTAGAGATATACTAAGGTCCCAGCTGCGATGGGCAGGACACGTATGCAGAATGGAGGACCACCGCATCCCAAAACGTCTCATGTATGGCCAATTAAGAGAAGGAAAGCGCTCGCAAGGTGGTCAAAGAAAGCTCTTCAAGGACACCCTCAAAGCTTCTCTAAAGGAGTTCAACATTGACCCAGGCACCTGGTAGACAGAGGCACGTGACAGAGTATCATGGCGCCGCGCTGTGAGATCCGGCGCACAGGTTGCTGAGGAAAAAAGAACAGCGCTGGCGAAAGAAAAACGCCAGAGAAGGAAAGCAAGGCAAACGACACCAGCTCCAGCTGGAATTACCTGCCCAGAGTGCGGCCGAACATTCCGGGCTCGTATAGGTCTCACCAGCCACATGAGGAGGCACAAAACCCCAGTGCAAAGCCCTCAGTCCCCTGGATGACAAAGTGGTCATCATCGAACCACGATGGACGAACTATATATATCACTAAGGTGACACTAATTCGTTCATAACCATACGTTAATATTCCTAGTTTAAATACTTTGGCGAGATTTTTTCTTTAAGCCGAAATATCACTCAGACATTTGATGCTAGGTAGAGTATCTAGATTTATATCTTAGCACAGAAGACATTCATTTGGAATTACAAGAAGAAATAAAAGATTCTATTCTTTTACTTTTTGGTTTCTGATATAGAAGATCTGATTTTTAGACAGTTTCGCAATAAGAATATATTTTTAAAAAGTAAAGTTCCATCTTCAGATCTTATGTGTCTGTGGACTGTGGGAAGTTCCATCTTCAGATCTTATGTGTCTGTGGACTGTGGGAAGTTCCATCTTCAGATCTTATGTGTCTGTGGACTGTGGGAAGTTCCATCTTCAGATCTTATGTGTCTGTGGACTGTGGACGAACAGTCTTTACTTTTTCCTAACTTAACCCTAGCCCTAACCAAAGCACCAAAATTCAAATCCTAGTCTTCACTGGGATTTGAACCTGAGATCCCTTCGCTTCGGAAGCCAAGCGCATTACCACTTAGCATTCAAGCCCCTAAGACTATATCCTTGAAATAATAATAATAATTAATAATAATAATAATAATAATAATAATAATAATATATCAACTAAAAAGAAAAAAATGTCAAGCCTTCATTAGAGTTTTAAATTGTGAACTTCGTTGAACTTGAAATAAATAAATCGAAATTTAGGAATTGAAATCACAATTTTAATTTGTCCATGACTAGTGGTCATTGTGTTGTTAAAACAATGATAACGTCTATCAAGACTGCAAAGTGTCGTGTGCATTCTACCTGCTTCTATTTGTCCTATGGACCAGACACTTCAACACTAAAACCTAAGACAAAGTGTCGTGTGCATTCTACCTGCTTCTATTTGTCCTATAGACCAGACACTTCAACACTAAAACCTAAGACAAAGTGTACATTCTACCTGCTTCTATTTGTCCTATAGACCAGACACTTCAACACTAAAACCTAAGACAAAGTGTCGTGTGCATTCTACCTGCTTCTATTTGTCCTATAGACCAGACACTTCAACACTAAAACCTAAGACAAAGTGTCGTGTACATTCTACCTGCTTCTATTTGTCCTATGGACCAGACACTTCAACACTAAAACCTAAGACAAAGTGTCGTGTGCATTCTACCTGCTTCTATTTGTCCTATGGACCAGACACTTCAACACTAAAACCTAAGACAAAGTGTCGTGTGCATTCTACCTGCTTCTATTTGTCCTATGGACCAGACACTTCAACACTAAAACCTGAGACAAAGTGTCGTGTACATTCTACCTGCTTCTATTTGTCCTATGGACCAGACACTTCAACACTAAAACCTAAGACAACTATTGAGAAGGAAGAAAATAAAGGGAGGTTATCCACAGTCAGACTGAATTGTTAATGAAGTCTTGAAATTTAAAAGGAAACAAGATGGCCGGCGTTATTGCCCATGTATCCCATAATTCCCCTGGAGAGGAAGTAACATATTTGTTGACTGCGGGGACAAGCCTGTCATTAGCATTGTGTCGCCTCCGCGTTTATCTGCCGCTGGGATGGTCTGAAGCCACGGTTTTATGTCTCCGCGGTTCTACACATCCGCTGGACTTTTTTTTTCAAAACTTTATCATTGATCAAGGAGGTGGGGGAGGGTTCACAGTCTGCAGTTGGTTGTTTTGTTTGTCGTCTGCTCCGAACGATCTTATGTTCACTTCAAACTTCAAGTTTTATCTTCATTTAATAACCTCAGCGTTAATGTCGCCGCGCTACAGTGTACAGCGAGGCGCTCAGAGTCACAGTGATCCATCTTTGTTAACACGGGAGTAGAACTATGAACCGTTTGAGCTCTCAGGGCGAGGGCGTTAGATGGGAGAGGGGGTCAGTTTGGCACGTCTTTTGGATCTCTTTGGACTGGATGGACATTCGAACCTCGCGGTCAACCCTGGGTCTCCCAAACTGACATTTATCTGGTCATTTATTCTCCACCGGCCGCTGAGAGTAAAGGAGGGAGCATTAGAAGGAAGAGGCGGTGTACAAGAGTACAAGACTGGAGGTACTTATAAAAGTTCTCTGCTCCGTACCCCCCCCCCATAGCTTCCCCCTCCCCGGCCGGCCATACCCCACAGTTTGGTAGGGGTCAGTTTGAGGAGGGAGGGGTTAGGGAAGGCGGGGGAGACACCATAAAAACACGAGATCCACTGCTCCCGCTGAAAAGGGCCTCAACTCAAGGCATTAATTATGTCGACTTAATTAGAACGCGATGGGTCTGATCCAAGGGTGACAGAAAATGGGGAATGGAAAAAAAGAGAAGATCCCGGCAGATGATGTGTTCTAAAGTTGTTTTTTTTTTTTTTTTTTTTATATTTTTGATTTTTTGTTTTCTTAGATTAGATTTATTGAAACAGAAGGTCACAGAAAGTGTTGTTTTCATCTAGAATGGCGACATGGGATTAAGGAGATTAAGAAGATGTGTCGGTTAATTATTCTGTTGACTGCGAAAGAGAGAGTTCTACTTTTGACTGCGACACATTTCTACTTTTGATGACGACTGTCACACAGCTGTTCTAAACACCTCCCCCTTCCAATTTTTTTAAAAATTCTTCGATGTATCCTTTTGTTCTATTGATCTCTCATTCTCTAATTCTTCCATCTTGTCCTACTCCCTCCGAATGGGAGATAACCTACTCAGATGTTTGCAGTTTGTTGGAGCCCTTGCGTTATCATTGCCATCATTTTTGTGCTTTTGTCTCAAGATTGGGTGATGGGTTGTGCTGCTAGGTGTGGACCGCCTTATCTGGGTATCGTGATCGCAAATAAAGTCACCTACAAACTCCCCGGATCTTTTTCGTCAATGAAATCCAGGGGAGGCCAAAAGTGACCCCCCCCCCCCCACCCAACGTATCCACCTTCTTAATCTCTGAAACCCTCACCCCTAACTACCCCCCTCCCGCTTTTAAAAAACAAACCGTGCTGAAGTGTGGAACTCACAAATAAAGGCGGGCGCTGGCGGCGTCCAGGGTAATTCTAGCCGAACGCCTAGTGACACAGGCAGATACCTAGAATATAAGGAAGGGGAACCAGGCCGGGGGTTGGAGGATACAAATGTGTGTGTGGGGGGGTGTCGATGGGAGAGAGGGACGAAGACACAACTTTGGAGGCAGTAAACATGTCAAAGTTTGGAACGAGACAATTGTTTGATGTTTTTCTTTAACCCATTCTTTTATCCACTCACCCCCCCCCCCGTTTTTTTTTATCATCGATTCTCTACCCCTCACCATTTTTTTTTAAAATTGTATATCCATGATTCTAAACCAACCCATCTATTCCACATTCAGCTTTTAAACGGACAATCAAAGTATATTCACATTTTCACAAGAGCCTCTAAAAAGCTTTTGTGTTCATTGGATCTGAACGTTTAATTTCAAACCAACACCTTTTTGTCAGGAGTATTGTATACGGAGACAGTGGGGGGTGGGCGTTTTGTTTTATGTTAAAGTCTGCACAATAGACAATTAATACATAGACCATTTAAAAAAATGTTTACCTATAGGCCTCTGCCCAGCACTACCTCTCTTAACATATCAATTTATTTAATGGGAAAAAAACACATTTTAGATTGAATTAAAAACGTGGAAAAACAAATTAAAGATTACACAGATTAATGATTTCATTAGGACTGCCAGGTCGCTAGGTGCAGTTTATCTGGGTTAACAACACCCAGAGCGGTCAAATTACTCCGTCAACTAAGTTTTCCGGCTGTTTCTATACCTTTGAAAAACAAAAAGGTGAGATGGATGAGGTTTGGGGGGGGGGGGGGATAATTAGGAGGCTTTCTACACAGAGCTCTCTTTCACGTGGATACGCCCCTGGAACGCAAAAAAAAAACATCTCCATTGACTCCGTTAGAAGGTCTACGCCGAGCTCCCCGACACCTTGATCTGCCCTTCACGCCAATGTCAACGCTCCGTAGTTCGCAGATGAACAGGGCGTTCTAAAGCTGTACACGGTTCGCAGATGAACAGGGCGTTCTAAAGCTGTACACATTAAGAGCTCCAGTGAATAATTTAAACATTTTAAGGCCCTAAATCTCTCCCAGGCTCCTATGTACTATGATATGATGTCACTAACTCACTGTGTGCCTTTTTTTCTTTCTGAAATGCTACAATGTAATGTCTATGTTTATAAGCAGTTTACATTGAGTGGTCTACGGTTTGTGATGAATAACAAAGTATATATATATATAAAGAGGGTGGTGTAAAGTGCTAATCCATGCGACGATATATCAACAGGGCGCATGTTTGCCCAGATTTGACTACTTTCTGACCAAACGACCCACCTCATGACTTCAACGTGTAAAATATCTTAGAGTATCTATAGAGACGTAGAGGAACCAGTCACCAAACAGATGAATTTTTTTTTACCCCAAAGACCAATTTTTACCATTTTTTTAAAATTTCGTTATCACTAACGACCTTGACCTTGTTAATTTTCGACGACCTGTCACGATCTGAGAGTGTTTTTAAAAAAAGTCCACATACAACAATGTTGGAATCTTGAGTAGCGACAAAGTGTTGAGAGTTTCACGCTTGAGCAATTTAATTACCGCAGGATTACTGTTGATCATTAGAGGTTACTTAATTATGTCCCTTGCATTAGAACACAAGTTTTGAATAATACAATAATCCCGCAAATAAATTAATTCATGTTATCAATTATAAATGTTAACAACACAGAAACATGAGCGATATAGATACTTAAGCAGAGGTCTCGGAGGACTATCATTTTCAGAGTATTTAAAAAAAACCCAGCTCTTGTTTAGAAAAAAAAATATATATTGAGAACATTTTGGTAGGACATTCTTTAGTGATTCTCCTTTTCGTATGCCTCTTTACAAACTATACTACACTATGGACATTCGAGTACAGAGTTGCACTTGTTAAATACGCTTAATTAATCCAATTGTGTTGTTTTTTTTTTCATTGCTCAGTTATTTCAAAAGGGTTTTGTGATATAGAATTGTATTGTATGTAGAAGCTACATCGAAATTTAAATAGTTTTTTTTTTAAATTAATAGACTGTAGTTTACCTGCACAATTTAAAACCAAATCGTAGTATAGACAAATTCAGATTACTCCCCCCCGTTTTCATTTCGCCTCAGAGCTCGTAAGCAGTTTTCAATAATAATTCTATGATTCACTTTCTATTCTAATCATTTGTTGGCATGACAAGATATCCATAAGTTGCCACACGAGCGTCCTTTCACCTCAGCACGCCACTGTTTCTGAAATATTTTCTTTTAAGAAAAAAACCAAACCAACTATTTAACAAAATCAAAATTCTGATTGCACTACAGAAATGGAGGTGGATGAATTTAGCCAAAACAAATCCATACAAATCATACAATAAATTCTGGGGAAAAGGTTATCAATACATTTGTTTGGGCGCTTATAGAAACCTCGATCCGGCCATGATAAAAGTGCCTTCAGGCTTCAGGTTTTTTTTTTTTATATCGAATTGTGCCGTAAAGAAATTAAATAATGTCGAACTACAAAAGTTCTACTGATTTCCTAACTCCGAACACTTTACACAATTTAGATTTTTTTTTCTTCTAAAATCTAGATCTAGATGCTTGACTTTCACTCTATTGTATGGGACTATACTCAAAGACTTGCAACCTCACGATCCACCGCGCATGCTCCGACGACACAGCCAATCAGCAATGTCATGCTGGCAACAAGCGCGTGATGTTTTCAAAGGTCTTTTGCATTTCATTTGGAACTCATTGGATAGTCTCCCCTCTGTTCTTCCAATTAGCCGTGCTGACATCTAGATCTAAGTCGGGGGGGAGGACCGTGGAGACAACAGAGACTTCACGTCACGTCTGCTTCTTCTTACTTTCCAATCATAGCTTGCAGCTTAAACATTTCGTATACAATACCAGAACTATGTATTAGTTTAATGGGTTTAAAACATAAGGATTTCTACTTTCAGTTT
>JADKLZ010051771.1:0-25065 GCA_021533235.1 Biomphalaria straminea | reverse complement strand
TGTATGTATGTATGTATGTCCCCGTATAGAAATCAAAACCATTTCACCGATCTTGACAAAACTTGACAGAAATGTTCCTTGGGTACTAACTTAGACCTGTATGTATGAATTGTAGCCCTAAAACAAACTTAAAACCCTAAAAAAAATAAAGTTTCCCAAGTCTATTACAGCTATACTATTTTATGAACTAGGCTTTGTTTACAAATGTTGACATGAGAAAAAGATCGAAAGGATTTAGATCTAGATTATTCTAGATCTAATTTTAAGAAATACACTTTGCACTTATAGATTTTAACTTTGACGCATGAAAATACAAAATATAGTCTAATGATTTAATTATTTAACAAAATTAACCTTCGAATTTGTGTTTCAAAAGGATTTTTACATACATTCGTTCTTTGTATCTGCGAATATAAAAATCCTGTTGTACATAGTTGCATTAGACATTACCGAAAGGTTACAAATCTCTCTATTCCTAGATCTAGATCTAGGTGTAGAACTAAAGATGATAGAACTTCTCTTCGCAAAGATAGTTTAAAGCTTTAACACTTGAACATATTAATTATAGTCCATTCATTTCATATTTTAATCAAATTAACATTGAAATTTGTTTTCTAAAGCATTTTTACATGATTGCAACTATTATCCTATTATCGCGTAAAATAAGGTCAAGTTTCTATTTATAGCTCCATTAATGATTTCTTTTTTAACGTGAATTCGCGCATTCGCTTTACTTTAAACATTATTATTTTCTTTGTTTCTAATGCACAATATCACTGACTACATCAGCATTACGCAAATTAAGACCCGCGAACAGCGGGTAATATCTGTCTAGTTTTGAATATTCATTGATTGTACAAAGAAAAAAAAAGAATTTTGTTTTGTCATTGTATTACTCTTGTTTATTTTGCTTATTCATTTCTCTTTCTCACTTTCTCTCTCTCTCTATCTCTCTCTCTCTCTCTCTCTTTCTGAGTTAAAAATATTTTTATTGACACAATCTTATTGTATTTCTTTTTATTCAACTTTTCTATTTTGGAGGCTTGGTTCCGCATTGCTTCCCTTGTTGAGAGGCAAGAGAAGATAACTCCCCTGGTGTTCCCAGCTTTATACCCGGTAGTGATGTCAGCGTGGCCATGACGCCTACCTCATCTTTATGACGTCACGCGGAGTTTCATTTGTTATGTTACATCATAAAAAACACATTGGATTGGGGGTAGGGGGAGTAACCCTCCTTTTACCCTCTTTCTCCTATAAACAAGTTTTTCTCCTCCTCTAGTTCCAGCCTCCCCCCTCCCCATAACATAAACTATATTACATTTATATACACATCTAAAAATTGTATCTCCCAAGAGTTATCTCACGTCGTTGGGGGGGTATAGACCTGCGAAAAACTGTAGAGATTATATTTTATTCTCCACCTGGGCAGCGTAACCACAAACGTAGAGGCCCCCCCCCCCTCCTCCTCTCTTACCCAGACACTTAGGGGCCCCGAGAATCCTATACGCTCACAAACAAACACACACACACACACATATGAACGCATTATAAAGAAAAAAAAACAACAACCATTGAACTAGTGAAGCATTTCTTGACTGAACAGTGATAACTATGCAAACGGTTCAATTAAAAAGATGAGTGATAATCTGAAATAAACATTGGAAAGTTATATCTAGTTGTTTTTTTTTTTACCCATTCCTCTTAAGCATTGTGGGATGGATATGGTAGAGACTGACTCTGAAACCCGGGAGTGAATGCTGGGAATGGGAGGCAGGTTTGGAGGATAAAGAGTGAGCACTGGCTAAAGAATGGATGCAGGAAGCAACGTGGAGAGAAGGGGTGTGCGGGTATAGGGGGGGGGGTTGCTCATAAACAGGTGTTTGTTGGCGCGAGCTAATTAATCTTTATTATTTAAACTCTATACGTTTTCCTTTCTCTACCCCCCCCCCTGCCTTCTTTGACCCACTCGTCTTATTTGTGAAACATCAGGAATCAACATGCTGCTAGAACAAGTCATAGTTTAGTTTGGTCTTTTAAAAAAAAATAACACAGTCGGAAAGGAGAAGAAATACCCAAAATAAACAAGAGAGGTAATACTTTGAGAAAGAAGGCAGTGATAATGTAGAGCCTTGGTAATGATTTGGGAACATTTTTGTTATCCAATTTTATAGCGCGTTTGTCTTCATTTTGTGTGTGTGTGTGTGTACTCGCGAAGCGAAATGAGATTTATTATCAATGATTTTTGAACCTGGACGCAGTTCGAGTATTACTGACCTCCTCCGCCACAAAAAATAGTCCTACATACACTGTCTTGGACTCTTCAATTCTGTATGAACAATAGTGATTTATATAACATTCCTTTTCATACATGTACACCTTTGTACACACAAAGAAGTCTACTACTACTGTAACTATTGTGTACTTTGGAAAGAAAGAAAAGATTAATTCGTTTCGCTTATAAAGTACCTATAATCACGAGTTACGCCCTAAGATTTGTTATTAAGTGTTTACAAAAAATGAAGGGAGTATCATTGGGATGACGTTAGTATTTCGGCTTAATGAAAAACGTAATATGAAAATTAAAAAAAAAGATTTGTGAAACCAGAGGAGACTGATCGTTTCGAATGTCTAGTACTTAATTGTTTAGTAATGTTAAGTTCCACTTTCACACCTTTCAATCTATAGGGCAGATGATGTTAAAGTCATCTTGTTCTTTGGCCAACGGTTTATGAGCAGCACAACGACCAACCTTCTTTACTTTCCCCAACTGAAGTCAGTGTACCCATTAGAGTTAGGTGGACTCAGACTAAAATTACATTCTTCACCGATATTCGAACCAAGACAAAAGGTTCGGATGCCAAGAGTTTAACCACTCAGCCACCTTGACCCCATCTTAAGTAACTTACATGTTTCCCTTTTTTTTTGTCCAGTACAAATTGGAGAATTAATGATGGGTTACTGATTTCTTCAAGGCTTTGGCTTATAATATATCCATATCTGTCTAGGGCCATTTATGAATATATAAACTGGGCTACAAAATGCTTAGGTTACTGTTTATTGCAACGTATTAATATGTCGACTATTGGCTTTAATTTAAAAAAAAGATTTCTTAAGGTCAATCAACATGACGACAGAATCTCTAGTTGACTTTACAGGCATTAAGTTCAGTCTTCTCCTCCCTTGCCCCCCCTCAACCTTTGCCCCCTATACAGCCCTTGTCATGTCCACCCCTCCCCACACACATCCTTGTCGTGCCAGCATCCAGTAAGTCCTTGCCATGTCAGAGGAGTGAAGGGGGAAGCCAGGGTAACACGCATGAAGATGGACTTAATTACACGGTGAGCGGGTACGACAGTTCTACACTTCACCAGTGGATGAGAGACAAAGTCTTAAGTGTCCAGTACTGGAGGCAGGCAATAGAGGGAAGTGGGGGGGGGGGGGGCTATAGTTTACTTCATGAGCGACGGTGTGTCGAGTCGCCAAACCTCCTTAATTACATGGGGTGGCCGGAGACCCGTGGTCAAGCAGTGGGTCGATAGAGAGGACACCGCAAAAACGTTAAATACCATGGAGTGGAACGTAGAGTCCAGATGGAAATAACTGTTTCGGGATTTTAAGTTACTGACTAGTCCAAGTGACCAGCACAGACGCCATATAGACACCTCAATAAATCAAACTACAGCAGTTTATCTTCTGAGTTTGTTGTAATTTTATGAACTGAAAAAAAAATTTGAAGTTTGGACATATAATTAATATTTACACATAATTAATATTCACCCTTAATAAATCCCCAATTCCACACACCGGCACAAGGCTGCAACGAGAAGAAAGTCTGTCTTTATGATTCCCAGAGATATTGACATCATGGGCAGTGGCGTAGCTAGGAATTTGGGATCGGGGGGGGGGGCATGGCCTTTTCAGCATTTTGACATAATGTGTATTGAAAAAATTGAATACGGGCAACACTACATCTCTTAAGTGTGGGTATTTCAAGTTAAATTAACCTTTGAGCTTGTAATCTAGTTCAGTGATTAACAACTGCGTCATGTTATAAGTTCAGTTTGTAAAAGGACAAAAACTTCATAGATAGCAGTTATTTGTGTATCAGTCCAGTTGTAACATTTTTTTGTGTCAGATCAAATAATTTTTTAGTTCATTATTTAGTCTACACTTTTAGACTTTCTAAACGTAAAATTTTCCATTTCTCCCCTGACAGAGCCCCCAACTCCAACTCCCTCCATCACTCCAACTCCAAGTTCCACGTCTGCTGCAGGGGACTGCGAGGTGGACGTTGAGATCGACGTCGGCATCGACTCGACCAGCGTGACGTCAGGGAAGGAGGCCAGCAGGATTAGCGAGGTCAAGGTGTCCTCGGACGGCGAGTCCAGGGACGAGGTGACCAAGATCAAGTGCCGCCTGGAGACTAAAGACCTCTGGGACAAATTCCACGAGCTGGGAACTGAGATGATCATCACGAAAACTGGCAGGTAAGGACACTACGTGATAGAGACCTAACACTGACCTCATTTCCGAGCCTTGTCCAAACGAATACTATATTTAAAAAATACTATTGCTTTTTTTTGTTTTACAACAAATACCTTTCACATAGAACAACTTGGAAAGGGAAACAGCTTGAAGACAGAAATAACTTTCTGACACACCAACTTCGTTAAAAACATAGACACAGAAATAATTTAGACAAACAACACACGCAGCACATAAGACACAAACTAGACACAGGTGATAATAGGACACACAGAAACAACCTGGACAAAAGTCACTACATAACTTTGAACAGTTTAACCAGTTTCCATTTCTACAAAATTATATCGACAAATCTAAATGAATTCTTCCTCAATGTCTATATAATGAAAACTTTGTATTTATGTTTTGTGTATAGTATCTTCCAAACCAATAGATACGTCCTAATTTGTGTGTCAGACCAAAACTTTTTATAAAAAGGTAAATCTATCCATCTATTAAATACCGATTTAAAAAAAAACACCTTTCAAATCAAAACCTATTCAAACTATATCATGGAAGTAAACAATGCAGGCTGCCATAAACTGTATCACAAAATTATATATTTGATCTTTAAAAAAGAAAGTCAACGAATTTTCATTTGAAACGGAACAGATGTTTTGTAAAAATATCTGACACTTGTGAGCGTTAGACGTCAGTTGACGCGTGATTATGTCGTCCTGACGTCACGCGGTGCACGTCATCAATCACCAATGTCAAGGTTGTTCTTGTTAGTATTTCGACTCCTGCAAAAACAAGACGGACACAATAGGCTCCCAGAGTTCCGCTGTTTCCGTTTCTCACCTGAATTAGGTCACGTCTTGAACAGTGGACATGTCAGACCTTGGAAACAACACCCTTACCTGCACCCCCCCTCTCCATCCAACCCGCTTCAAATTGAGCCCCCACCAAGTTGTCAACTCCAAACAGATGCAAAGTAAACCTCAATGACATCATCCCCCTTTCTGTCTTTGTTTTTAAATCTCCTCCTAATCCAAACCACCAATAAGGCCAATCTAGACGTCATTCTTCGCGCCTTTTGCTTGGCTTAGAATCAGAAGACACTAGAGATGGGAAATTAGGAGGCGTGGCCAAGAATTAAAGATTACAGATCGTTAGCTTATCGCGCCGTATCCCTTAGGTCCACGCATGCCGGACAGTGTAACAACCCGTGTCAACCCGATAACCGCTGGGTGTCACCCTCTGGTTGACTGAGTCAGTATCGGGTATAAAAATGTTATCTGACGCTCCCTGTAACTTAGACTTGTAAACTGTGGGCTTTGTTTAAAGTTATTAAGTATGTTTTTCATAAGTGAACTATGGATAAGCGTTTACGAAATCAAAAAACAACTTTCTCAGTGGCATCGCGGTATACACTAGTTAATCTTATTTTTATTTGAATAACATCAAAATGATAAAGTGTCCAAATCAACGAAATATAAAAAGCATTGAACACATTTTAGATTTGTGCACCAATCGAAAGGTGTAAGTATTTAGTAGCCCATTGGCTTAGATTTTAATAACAACATAAATAAATAATTCAAGCACATATGTTATTGGCAAGTATATTTTAAAGAAGAGTTGATGAGGGGGGAGGAGTGGAGCTAATCGTACCTGTTGAGGCCAGTCCTATCAACGCCTCTGCCCTTACTTTCACACACACACACACACTCACACACACATCTAAGACACTAATTATTATAAGAAAAGAGGGAGAAGGAGAGAGAGAGAGAGAGTAAATACACTGTAGAAATAGCAGGTAACTAGGGACGCTATGGAGCGCATGCCATCACCGCAGTTATCTCACTCTCTCTAACAAACAAACAACCAACTCCAGATTTAATTGTTTAACTATGTGATAATTGTAGATGCCAGTCGATTGGTCTGTCTGTGTGGATTTCAGTTCACTCCCCGCTTTTCATGGGCGTCTTGTGTTGATTAGATGCCAGGTGACCCATGTCCGTCACTGAGTCGAAACTGTCCACATGGCACTACATAGACACCATTTGTCAATGTCAAGCTGACCCCCCGGGACTGTATGAACTGACTACTGTGTCACTTGCTTGCAAAATCGGGGGGAGGGGGTATGTTACAAGCAAAAGATGACCAAACATAACGTCACGAATGAGCCACCGTCCCTTATTGTCCAGGTGAGACAGGCGGTCCTAATTAGCGAACGGGGGACCGTTCCGTAGCGCCTCCCCGCCCCAACTCCTCCTCTGCTCGTGGCGAACTCCGCGAGCTAACAGCTTGAAGACAATAATGCTGCCACTTGATCCAGCTTGCCTGCTTAATGAGGCTTAACCAACGTCAGTGGTGGCGGTCAAGTTGAGCTAACACCTTATCATCCATGTCCGGCATTAGGTGGCCACCGTAATCAACTGGAAGATGAGTGTCTTGAAGTTCTTCTCTGTGAATACTATTTCCTTCGATCATCTGCCCCATTCAACATGATACAAAACTGATCCAGCTAAACGTTCTAACACATGTAGTTTAGAATTTGGAGAAGCTCCTTCACCGAAATATAGGTGGGATTTTCATAAATAGTCTTTGGTGTAACCGGTGTGAAGACTACGAAAATATTGAAACGTTTCGTATTTTAAAAGCGTGTAATAATTTGTAAGCACTTTGATATTACATTTCTAAGTTCTTTGGCCATTAGCAAGTGATATTTGCTAATTAGATAATTAATTAGACAATAATGATTGCTCACTATAGCCTTCTTGGATTTGTTAATTGTGTGTGTGTGGTATTCTTTTTAAATTTCAAAATCTCTCCCACTCTTTTTTTTTCCTCATTTGTGTGAATTGTTTGGAGGAAGGGGGATCTATTATTTTAACATTAATGAAATTAGTGTTAGTGAATAGTTGTAAAGGATGTAACTTATTAGCAACTTGTACAGGATTTACGCGAGGATTTGTGTGTACTGTTACGTAAGACATTTATATACCCTCACATGTACTCATTGGCGCCGAGAGTGAACATATTATGTAATTCATATGTCATATTCATGTTATATGTTTGGCGTATATTATTAACGATGAAGGTCATTTGTTTTAAAAAAATTATTTGAAAACGTAAGAAACTAAAAAATAGCCAGATATTTAGTACAATTAGAAAACCTTAACACTAAACCAAAAATTATCTTACAATTAGCGCTATGGTAAAAGATATATGATCTAATTACCGTGCCGTAAAGGTAGAAAGAATATGATTAGTAATTCGGTGACGTTCTGACTTAATAGTTAACGCTAGTTTAGTCTAAGTCTTTGCAGAGAAGACTGTCGATATCCTGGGACTAGTTGACCCTCCGATATTTCCTGCCTGGAGGACTGGCCAGCTCTTGTGCCAGAAATGTTTGAACCAATGGCAAACCACTCTTCAGTGTTTGAAAATCGAAAAGAGAATTACAAGCGAGCTTAATGCGGGAATGTGTTGATTTGTATGTAGGGGCTTTTCTAGAACACAGTGAATCTGTAGTTGGTAGAATACACAAGGTTTCTTTCTCAATAGCTGTCACCATCACTCTATTTTTTTTTTCTGTCTTTCTCTCAAATTGAAAGCAAAAAATATGACTTCAAAAATATTCTGCAGATTTAATAAAATGTCTAAACCTAAGTCCCCAAATCCTCTCTTCTCTAGTGTCTTTAAAGCATGGAAAGGGTTGCCTGAATCAGCCAAGAAAACTAATGACTTATCAGATTTGAATTTCTTAATTATCATGAGCGACTTGATTAACATATGAATACGCGAAGAACGTGATTATCTTCTGTTTTGAAGGAACATCTACCATTACTTAGATCAGATAATTTAGTCCGATTAAAATTCCTTTATCAAAGAAACTTGGTTGCATAATGTAACTTTGAGACTGATATGCCAGTTACGTTATTTTTCATTGTATAATGACTACATTATTATTTTTTAATTCTCTATTTAATTATTAGGTTTTATGCCTTTATATTTTAGTTAGGCATAATTGAGCACACTATTCCTTATCTATACCAATATTTCACTCTTTGTGTGTGTGTGTATGCATATTGTGTGGATTGCCACATACCAGATCATCCCAAATACTAGAGTGGAGAGTGAGACGACAGTTCAGCTAATCGATAGCATGAGGGTAGTTGCCCCCGTCTAAAAAAAATACAGATAATACATCTATTGTTTTTCCCACATAGTTACTATTAAACACTATTTCCAAATGATGGTATACCTAGTCGTTGAGAAATACGGAGGGGAGGGGGGGGGACTGCTCTATTCTTGTCCCTGTAGATAGCACGACATTTGGAACACACTAGGGCCAATGTTCAAATCACGCTATGTCAAGCCTCGCGAGACTGAATGCTACCTTCAACGGCAGAAGTATTGACCACTGACACACAGGAGAGGTACACACACAGCTCAATCTGATTGGCTGTCTGACTCGGCCTGTCAATACACTGCAGGACTGCGCCGCGACACCCTGGGCCTGGTACTATAGACACTTCACTGACGTGTCAGCAATGTCTGGTGATTGACAGCTGTTTGTGATGACGTCATGCAGAGATGGGCGGGAGCGAGGAGTAAGTTTTAGAATTTTTTTCTTTCTGAAACTATTATTATTTTTTAAAGGAATAAGATTTAAACTTTAACCGTCACCATACGGCCATTTAATTTTAATTAAAATGAACTCATCGCTCTCCGTCAAAAGTAGACAGGAATATAAATCGCATGCTAATTTTGGTAAAACTTTCTCATAGTATTAGCATTAATAATAAGTAGAACTTAAGAAAAAGATATAGACAAAAGAAAATAGCCCTTTAATAAGATAACATTTATTCTGTGTATTTTATCTATATTCGCGAAATACCACTCACTGATTGATGTAAAGATCTCTGGAACCGTTCAACGGATTCGCGTGATATTTTGTACTCAGGTTCCTTTTACTTCTTAGGTCTGTGGCCAAAAATATCATAAAAACAAACAGCCTTTAAATATAAATATAATTCTTTGATTAGCAATGAAAGCCTGTTTCATAAAAAAAAAATCTCAAAGCTCAATATGTCGAGTCAAACATCTAAACAATGTTGGTGACTGCTCGTCTGTTGTTACTGAAGGAACTAAACTCTCCTAAGACAATCAAAGCTAGTTAGTATGCACCGTGTTAATGACGACTTCAGAGGCATTCCAATCAACAGTCTTATCGTACAGCAATTAACTCTCCCCTAATACAAAGGCGGCCATGGGGAGAAAGGAGACTTCGTACATAAGAAAAAAAGTAAAAGGTTAGAGGGAGGGTAGCTAAGTGTAACCTCCCTTCTCCCTCTGTCTGTTACTAACCCCCCCCCCTTTATTTTCTAATTTTTGTTCCCTGCATGTAAGATCAAATTATATCTGTCTCATCTTCGGGGGGGGGGGGGTGCGGTGAGAGGTGGAGTGCCCTCGGTCTTACACTGACAATGCGATTCAAGTCAATAAATCTGGACATTATCTTGAAACAAAAGACTCGAGGTGCCGAGAGACAAAACAGTTTGGCCAGTTTGCCCGGCCACAAGCCAAAACCAATAAAGATCTCTGGACTTGCATGCGCTATTGTTCTCAACAGAGCAGTTGGAACTTTTAGTTGGAAGGCGTTTACTTAAAAACAAAACAAAACAAAAAGAGCCATTTAACATGGCATTAAAAACGAACAAGAATATTTTAAAGTTAATTAAAAGAAAGGCTTATAACACTGTTCGGAACATATATGTACTTAAACTACTTTATTATTTCTATAATGTGCTAATCATATATGTACTTAAATAAGAACATTATGTCCGTAATGTACCAAAACATATATACTTACTCCAAGAATTTCCATAGTGCTCTTATTCTTATTATGTTACACTGAGCAGCAGAGTTTCCATTGGATATTCCCCACATTGATGGATTACTATAAATAACTTTCTCTTTGGTGTATCCGGTTTACAGAACACCGGAAGTGTTAATAAGCTATGCATTCCACGAGGTGCTAAGCTTTGTAGCAATTTGTAGCACTGTTTAAAACTAAATGTCCAAGCTCGTTAGCCTGTAGAATAAGATCATTTGTCTTATTTACTAGGAGTCCTTGACATTGCAAAATTTATTTTCTGAAACTCTGACAGTCTTCCTCTTTTTATATTTGTCAATATTTTTTTAGGTTACATTATAACGCTACAGCATTTTTTTTATCGCTTTTTTTTTCTTTTGCTAGTTACATATTTTATTGATTACAAAATATAAAAAGTATCTCTAATTTAAAAAAAAATCAAAATTTAAAAGAAAAAAAAAAAGCCGATTACTCTGCAGTAGTTCCCATGCAATAGTTCCAGTGTCCACTCTCTGTCCAGAAGTAAGTAGACCGAGACGTTGGAGGTCAAAGTTCAGGCCTTCCATATCGAACGGTCTCAGTTCAACCTTTGTCTTACTCGTGTCGTGACGTTTACATTTTCCCCAACTTTTTGTTTCAATACAAAAGTGGTCCATGTTTTTTTTTTTGGAAAGGGGGGGGGGGGGGGGGGGGGAGGGGGGGGTCGGGGTATAAAGAAAGATGGACGTCTGGTTGATACAGTACAAATTTATCACTGTAGATCCTTCACCGAGCGGTCATCGTCTGGCTTCCAAATCTCCATAGCGCTACCACCGGGCGCCATCTGTAGAATTGTGTTTATTTTTGGTGCATGGCTCCTGAGCTATCTGCCAAGACAAATGAGCGACAGGGCATTATAACAGTCCGAAATGACCAGTTCAAGTGACCACACGCCTCCCCCCACCTGCAACCCATTCCTCTATTGCAAATGAGACTCCAGTGAGAGAGCAGAGCTTGCTCCAAAACAAACATTCCCTGACGTTGGTCCATTAATTTGGTCACACCTTCAAAGGGGGCACCGCTGACCCACGAAAGTGGTGTAAGGTCAAGTGGTTCCACTTCAAACAACACGCTCATGTTAGCCTATCTGTTTAGTACTCGGACATCTATTAATTAGATATTGTATATTGTTGTGGTCATGTGAAAAAAATCAAATAAAAATCAAATGCTTATGGGAAATATATATCTACATATGAAGAGTATGGACGACAAAAGACGTAGACATATTAGGCTAAATCAGTGATGCCCAACCTAATTCGACCTGCGGGCCATTTTAAATTACAACTCTTGTCTCGCGGGCCACATAATCAAAAAGCTACAAAAAACTAAATGAAATTGTTCTGAAACTATTTTACCAGATCGGGCCAGATGAAACAACGTCGGGGGCCGGTTCTGGCCTGTGGGCCGTATTTTGAGCATCACTGGGCTAAATAATTGTTACACATTGAACTCTTCAATTGTTCTGAAATAACATCATCATCTTTCAGACACATTTGGTCTTGTAGTCCAGTCTTGGAGTATACCGACGAAGTACAGATTTCACAGCAGATCTATCAGCTCAAAAGTTTTTAATTAATTCTGGAGGTCATTAAGATAATTGCGAGCTTAGGATTTTGCTGAGGGAATAATAGTAGGTCTATTTTGCTCTATCTCATGGCACTTTTGAGTTTGACATGCTATTGAATGAGAACATTTTTGAGAGGCATGTCTTTCAAGGTTGATTTATTGCATACCTAAACATATCAGACTTAAACCCTGGGTAGTTATTGTCTTTCCCTTGAGAGAGAGAGAGAGAGAGAGAGAGAGAGAGAGAGAGATGTCAAACGACATCGACAAGTGAATAAAGCTAGAACTATTTGACATTGAATTTCTTTTTGTTGGCTGGCTATACGCTCTAGTTCACAGTCTGCGCCTATATCAGCAAGAAGGGTTTCCTCACACAGACTAGCGACAGACAATAACAATGAATACAATGAGTAATACACAACATTACATACGTTTTAGAACTGCCCCACCCCCCAATTTACTTGTCAAGGGCTGACCTCTGGGAACACCAATATCAATAACACAGAACAAAGTCAAATGCATGTATATGTGTGTGTGTATATATGAATTTGTAGATACAGAACATGTCACGTGGCTATAATGTTTATGGAAAGCTATTTGTGTAACTATTATATATATGCTTAATGCTATTCTTTTTAATATGAAAATATTACGTAACATTGTTACTAATCTATTGATTAAGTGTAACTGGGTTACTAGTATTTTTCCTTTTTACTTTTTTTTTCTGTACATCAATGTATCTCCTTTTATTTATTTATTGAACCTTCTATTTTCTAATTGGTCACTTCTGGCAATTCAGAAGGCATTCTGGGATTGTTGCTGTGACATGACGTCATTTATCCAGTGATTTAAAGCTGTAACACTTACACTGACCAGGCATTGCATTGTTTAGTTTGACAACTGCCAGCAGCGACAGTCAATCTACTGCCCAGGACGTCCGATTGAGAGCACCCTGCGCGCGAAGGGAGGTCAGTACTAGCCGTTGGTCATCGCGTGGTTCTGTTCAAAGTGGCAGTGTAAACTTGGCGGCGTTTAATCCGTTGTCCCAAGCTGCTAGCCAGTGACTCTGAAGTGGACAAACACAATGGACGTACAAACTTCTGGACTCTACCGGACATCACCTCAGCGGGCAGTACCTTAGCAGCGGTAGGCGAAGACTTTGACACTCTTCGTTCGGCTTTGATCTCATAATATAAATAAAACGAACAAACAGTAATCGTCTCACAACTGACCAGTAGTTTGACCAAAGTTGTTTGACCAAAAGTTTGTCCAGTAGACGGACAGATGGTAAATAAACACCAGTCTAACAATTCTACCCCCCTCCTTTTTAAATCAATTAATCAGGGAAGAATGTAAGGATTGGAGTTGCTAATTTTACTGCGACAATTAATTCAACATTTGATAGCCAATGGTCAGTTTGATACAACATTGTGTACATTCACAGTTGAATGATCACAGATGACCAACGAGGCATGGAGATTGAAAAACAACACAGTTTGATTGCAATTGTTACGCAACATTAAATGCTTAAAAAAAAAACTTGCGTAAAAAAACGATCAGGGGTCGTCCACTTGTAACGTCGGTCTTTACGAGCTAATTACATTACTTGCTCTCATCTATAAAACTCTTAATCTTGGCTTTTTCAGGTTGCTTTTCCCTTATTAATGTCACTTAGAACTATTGCTCTAAATCTGATACTCTGATAGGGATTTTCTTTTCGATAGAGAGAGAGAGAGGTGGGTGATGGGAGGTGGTGGTATTACATTCCTTTGAGTGGGACAAACTAGTTGACTCAAGGATTGATCTTATTGACCATTGAGGCGTTTGGAAACGGAAATTCGAGACTTAATTCGACAAGGTTAAGCTAATAATAAAGTCATGGTGGCTGGGTGGTAAAGGACTTGGCTTCCGAAACCAAGAGATATAGGGTTCAAATCTTGGGGAAGGCTGTATTTTGTACTTTTAGTTTTTTAGGACGCTTCCACCTAACTCGAATGGGCACCTCCATAACCGTCGGCCACAAGTCATTAACTCGAATGGGCACCTCCATAACCGTCGGCCACAAGTAATAAATGTCAGTACATTCACCCCCCGAGGAACAGTTATTTTAAAGTGATTTCTTAGTTGTTATTATTATTTTATTTATTTATTTGTTGCCCGTAACTATAAAGTCCATTGTATATTTAAAGAATATCTAAAATGCTCAGGTCTAGTAGTATCTAAAGGTGAGGGTTTGGGTTCCAGACTGTGCCACTCACTGAAAAGAATAATTAATATAAACAGAGAATTCATTTCAAAATGGGTTGGTTCAGGGCCGAATCAGAGGCCGAGGACTCGACAGTTCGTTACAAGTAGCAGCAGCAAATAGAAAACCTCCTCCTGTCCCTCCATTTAGCACGCTAGCTTGGCAGTGAAACATCTCTCCGACCTAATAGGCTACTATGTAAAACTGACTACACGAGCGCTCGCCGAGGAGAAAATCGATATCTCAACTGTACTCACTCACTGCTGTACAGTTGTATGGGGGAGGAAAGGTTGGGAAGCTAGGACCAGGCCAAGAATGACCAAATAATAGAGACATGTCCAATCAATAGCTACATACATGTGTCTATATGATTTTAGTATCAAATGATCTAATAAATAAAAACAACAAAATAGCAAAATGAAAAAAAACAACTAAGCTTTTTTTTTTTGAGGGGAAGAAATCAACATTTACAACAATATATCCCAATACTATAAGATTTATTTCCCTTATTCGATATCAAACAACTTTAAAAAAAAAATATCACAATTTAATGAACTATTTGGTTAATGTTTGTTTATTTATGCATGGAACAATCAATAATTGTGCAAAGTTTCAACTTGACCTGAGAATGGCTGCGGGAGAAACATGTTGAACATTGGTTCCAGACAGAGTTATGTAAAAATAAAATAAAATATGTATTCGCTGGTACAATAACTAAATGTATTTTTGAGAGCGTGTCCCATTGAATATAAACAACCATGTATACATATTGTATGTACCGGTACCTATAAAGTCTCGATATAAACATTTTGTTAGCATTCTTAGGCACGTCGTGTTTATGGGCATAGTAGGCTATGTGTGTAATGTAATGGTAAGTAGGCCTACGACTGATCCGCAGCGGCCGCCCAGAAGTTTGACTCCCTTTATGATTTTGTTTCTTTAAAGTTTGTCTCTTTATCTCCTGAAGTTGTTGTATACGTGGACACAGTATAAAATCACAATATAAACACATACACAAATAATTGAGCAAACATATTTATGTACACCTTTTATTTAAATGTTGAGATGTATTGATCTATTGATTTTCTATAGAATACAAATGAAGTCAGGCAGTACTTGCGCTAAAAAACAACGTAATCTTAGTGCTCTAGAATCCACTCAGCTCTTGGAGTAGTTTTAAAAATAAGCCTTTTAAGCGTTAAAGTCTCTGCATTTACATCTAGGCTTAACACAAGGTGAGAGCACAGTGCACAATAAGGTACAATAAGACCAATTCTTCCAACGTCTAGTCTAGATCAAGGTCATCTTAAGGCCATTCCTTCCAACGTCTAGTCTAGATCTAGAAGAAAGTCTAAACCTAATGCTCCAGTTATTCACGCTAACATGACAAATTGAACAGTAGGTTTAGCTTGGCGACCTGACACGGGGATTTGAGTTTCTTGCATTCTCGAGATGATGATGTCTCCTTCCTAAACATATGAACGGACATTTCTCTGAATGGCTTGGGATAGTGTTCGTGAGAACCTAAGATGACCACAGCCGGACAGCTGACGTGGACAAGGGTGTAAAACCCGCGCTAAATAAACCACGGGGGTCAACGCGGTTTGATTGTCAGAACAAGACCAGTTGCTTGTTCTCATTCTGTGGACGATGTGTTGCAGAGGGTCAGGCGCTAGCGTTGTTCGAGACACCTAGGGGCGTGAACGTTTCTAAGGGCGCTGTCAGGGACGCGGTGTTTGTGTACAAGGCCCTTGTAATTAGTTGGGGGGGGGGCTACTTGTTGGCGGTGTGTTGAAATCTAAGACTCACCACAAACATTATGCGCTGTCTCTTTGCTTTGTTCTACGACGTCTACGTTGGTTGTAAGTGTGTGTGTGTTCTACGCACTTTGTTTGCGAGGATAACTCTCCTAGATTAGGTCGCTCTTGGGTGTTTCCATGGCAACATATATTCAACAGAAATCGTAAATATGGATTGATTTGAAAAACATAGGCAGTGGTCACCTCTGGGCGTATCTACGACTGTGGCATACGGTCATAAAGATTAGTTGTAGCTGAGATATTTGGAATTACTTATTATCGTATAGAGTAGCATAGACCAGTATTTCTCAAACTTTTTTCTTAACAGAACACTTCGCACACTCTGAGTATTTAGTGGAACACATTGCTTATTTTTTAGAGAGATTAATTCACTTGATGGCCTACTAGTTAATTATTGCAGTAGTTCGCAGAACAGCCATTCAGGACCCGTAGAACACTTGTGTTCCGAGAAACACTGGTCTAGAAAACGTAATAAGTACAATTTTACAAATACTTCGATTATATTGAGTGAAATCAATTATTTTGAATCAGTCAATCCGGTCATTAATTTTTATGCGATAATATATTTTGTGTGATTGGAAATATTTGCATTGATTGTTTTCGTTTAGCGCCACATTCATGCTTATATCTCGGTGTTCTACGGTCTAGTCACTTTAGTCGACTAATTAAACGGGAAGAGGGGGGCTGTCTTAGTCAATGAGGTATTTAAATATTTGTTCGTTTATAATTTTTAGCGAACGACCTCATTCTATACACAAGTCCATTTTTTTTTATATTATAAGAATTAATTACGATTGTTCGATGTTAAATTTGTTATTGATTTACGGGTTAAATCGTTAGACAATGAAAGTACCTGAACCGGAACGTGATGCGAGAATGAGAAGTCGGAGAAATAACTTTTAAAAGATTCCATACAGACAAGCACGTGAGTTGATAGCAGCTTTGGAAAAGATATAGTGTAAGCAAGACTGGCAATGAGATTCTATGCTAAAAAAAAAATAATTTGCGATCAGAGTAGTAAATCTCCTGTAGAACTAACTTTGGGATAAGAGTAGTACATCTCCTGTAGAACTAACTTTGGGATAAGAGTAGTACATCTCCTGTAGAACTAACTTTGGGATAAAAGTAGTACATCTCCTGTACCTCTACTCCAACAGCTCTAAACTATGACTAAAATATAAACAACCTCAGGGCCGGTCTTATGCCACTGCAACCTATGCGGTCGAAGTGGGCTCCGCGCTTTCATAGGCCCCGCGCTAATTCAAGGTGTAATTATTAAATTGCAAAGTATATACGAAAAATTCTTGGAATTTACTTGAATTTATTAATATCTCCTGAAAACTCATAAAAATCTCCAGAAAAATAGAAAAAATTTGTCATTTGTGGGTGTCATTCATTGCGGAAAACGCCAATCCTACGCGTGATAAAAGAAAAAGGCATTGTCAGCTTTCATGTAATAAAATGTAATAATTGAGCGAATTTTGACCTTAATCGGAAGGTCCAATACTTTATTTACTTTCGTAGTGATTGGCACAAATATGCCATAGGTTACAAGGTTCAAAAAGTACAACCAATTTGATCGCAATTTTTAACTTAGTAAAGAATTAATAAAATTCAAAGTCGATTTTTTTTTCTTATACAGAATCTTAATTTTCACTTATTATCCTTAGTCCCACACAGACTAGGCCCCACGCAATCAGTTTCGCATAGGGCCTCGCACTTGCTAGGACCGGCCCTGAACAACCTAATTACTTAATCTGGCCCTATTGGTGCATTTGCTTCTTAGAAAATGACAGTCTTATATTTGTTCCCTATTCCCGGGAACTTTGTTAAGGCCAAAAAAGTTCCACGCTATTATTACCAACGCCTCACATGTTCATGATTAGGGTTATTCTGGACGGGCTGTTTTGGGGAGAGGGGTATAATGGGGAAGAGTGCGCTGATGCCTTCCAAGTTGACATAATGACAATTCTGTCATCAGAAAGCTTCTTGACGACCTGGGGATGGTGTGTGTGGGGGAGGGGTTCAACGATGGAGGGGGAGTCAGTTGCGCAAGATGAACTGGGTTCTTTCCCTTTCTTTCTGTCAATGAATTGAAAGTCAACAGAACGGTCTTTCATCCTGACTATCCAAATAAACATCCAATTATCTCAGGGCGCAACAGCCCCCGCACCTTCCCCCAACCTGAGGTTTTGTCGCACAGGCGCCCACTTTACATTCGCGCACTCTCTCACAATATAGGACCAGATATGTGGGGGCAAAGGAGGAATGAGGGAAGGGGTCGGTCTGTACTAGCAGGTAATTAGCTTACCTAAATGAAGGCGTCTGTCTCCTTTGACAGTTTCTTAATTTGACGCCTTGGGTTCGGACAGTTCGGTCATCAGCTGCTCAACAATGGAAGTGGACATTAGGCTATACGGAAGTAGCCCAGGGATCACTTAACGGTCAATTAAAATGGGCGCCACCTACGACGCTCTCACAATATTACGTTAAGATACACTTTTGCAGATCATTTTATCTTATCTTATACAATGCAGACGTTACTTCAAAAAAGAAGATGATTACGTCCAACGCGTCATGCATTCATTCATGCATATTAGCCAATGACCTAAATTCTGCCAAGTCACTGGCTTTCCTGGCTAGCTCAGGCAATCCATTTGCTAGTGTCTAGAGATATACTAAGGTCCCAGCTGCGATGGGCAGGACACGTATGCAGAATGGAGGACCACCGCATCCCAAAACGTCTCATGTATGGCCAATTAAGAGAAGGAAAGTGCTCGCAAGGTGGTCAAAGAAAGCTCTTCAAGGACACCCTCAAAGCTTCTCTAAAGGAGTTCAACATTGACCCAGGCACCTGGGAGACAGAGGCACATGACAGAGTATCATGGCGACGCGCTGTGTGATCCGGCGCACAGGTTGCTGAGGAAAAAAGAACAACGCTGGCGAAAGAAAAACGCCAAAGAAGGAAAGCAAAGGCAAACGACACTAGCTCCAGAGGGAATTACCTGCCCAGAGTGCGGCCGAACATTCCAGGCTCGCATAGGTCTCACCAGCCACATGAGGAGGCACAAAACCCCAGTGCAAAGCCCTCAGCCCCCTGGATGACAAAGTGGTCATCATCGAACCACGATGGACGAACTTTATATATCACTAAGGTGACACTAATTCGTTCATAACCATACGTTAATATTCCTAGTGTAAATACTTTGGCGAGATTTTTTCTTTAAGCCGAAATATCAATCAGACATTTGAAGCTAGGTAGAGTATCTAGATTTATATCTTAGCACAGAAGACATTCATTTGGAATTACAAGAAGAAATAAAAGATTCTATTCTTTTACTTTTAGGTTTCTGATATAGAAGATCTGATTTTTAGACAGTTTCGCAATAAGAATATATTTTTAAAAAGTAAAGTTCCATCTTCAGATCTTATGTGTCTGTGGACTGTGGACGAACAGTCTTTACTTTTTCCTAACTTAACCCTAGCCCTAACCCAAGTACCAAAATTCAAATCCTAGTCTTCACTGGGATTTGAACCTGAGATCCCTTCGCTTCGGAAGCCAAGCGCATTACCACTTAGCATTCAAGCCCCTAAGACTATATCCTTGAAATAATAATAATAATTAATAATAATAATAATAATAATAATAATAATAATATATCAACTAAAAAGAAAAAAATGTCAAGCCTTCATTAGAGTTTTAAATTGTGAACTTCGTTGAACTTGAAATAAATAAATCGAAATTTAGGAATTGAAATCACAATTTTAATTTGTCCATGACTAGTGGTCATTGTGTTGTTAAACACAATGATAACGTATATCAAGACTGCAAAGTGTCGTGTGCATTCTACCTGCTTCTATTTGTCCTATGGACCAGACACTTCAACACTAAAACCTAAGACAAAGTGTCGTGTGCATTCTACCTGCTTCTATTTGTCCTATAGACCAGACACTTCAACACTAAAACCTAAGACAAAGTGTACATTCTACCTGCTTCTATTTGTCCTATAGACCAGACACTTCAACACTAAAACCTAAGACAAAGTGTCGTGTGCATTCTACCTGCTTCTATTTGTCCTATAGACCAGACACTTCAACACTAAAACCTAAGACAAAGTGTCGTGTACATTCTACCTGCTTCTATTTGTCCTATGGACCAGACACTTCAACACTAAAACCTAAGACAAAGTGTCGTGTGCATTCTACCTGCTTCTATTTGTCCTATGGACCAGACACTTCAACACTAAAACCTAAGACAAAGTGTCGTGTGCATTCTACCTGCTTCTATTTGTCCTATGGACCAGACACTTCAACACTAAAACCTGAGACAAAGTGTCGTGTACATTCTACCTGCTTCTATTTGTCCTATGGACCAGACACTTCAACACTAAAACCTAAGACAACTATTGAGAAGGAAGAAAATAAAGGGAGGTTATCCACAGTCAGACTGAATTGTTAATGAAGTCTTGAAATTTAAAAGGAAACAAGATGGCCGGCGTTATTGCCCATGTATCCTATAATTCCCCTGGAGAGGAAGTAACATATTTGTTGACTGCGGGGACAAGCCTGTCATTAGCATTGTGTCGCCTCCGCGTTTATCTGCCGCTGGGATGGTCTGAAGCCACGGTTTTATGTCTCCCCGGTTCTACACATCCGCTGGACTTTTTTTTTTCAAAACTTTATCATTGATCAAGGAGGTGGGGGAGGGTTCACAGTCTGCAGTTGGTTGTTTTGTTTGTCGTCTGCTCCGAACGATCTTATGTTCACTTCAAACTTCAAGTTTTATCTTCATTTAATAACCTCAGCGTTAATGTCGCCGCGCTACAGTGTACAGCGAGGCGCTCAGAGTCACAGTGATCCATCTTTGTTAACACGGGAGTAGAGCTATGAACCGTTTTAGCTCTCAGGGCGAGGGCGTTAGATGGGAGAGGGGGTCAGTTTGGCACGTCTTTTGGATCTCTTTGGACTGGATGGACATTCGAACCTCGCGATCAACCCTGGGTCTCCCAAACTGACATTTATCTGGTCATTTATTCTCCACCGGCCGCTGAGAGTAAAGGAGTGAGCATTAGAAGGAAGAGGCGGTGTACAACAGTACAAGACTGGAGGTATTTATAAAAGTTCTCTGCTCCGTAACCCCCCCCCCCCCATAGCTTCCCCCTCCCCGGCCGGCCATACCCCACAGTTTGGTAGGGGTCAGTTTGAGGAGGGAGGGGTTAGGGAAGGCGGGGGAGACACCATAAAAACACGAGATCCACTGCTCCCGCTGAAAAGGGCCTCAACTCAAGGCATTAATTATGTCGACTTAATTAGAACGCGATGGGTCTGATCCAAGGGTGACAGAAAATGGGGAATGGAAAAAAAGAGAAGATCCCGGCAGATGATGTGTTCTAAAGTTGTTTTTTTTTTTTTTTTTTATATTTTTGTTTTTTTTGTTTTCTTAGATTAGATTTATTGAAACAGAAGGTCACAGAAAGTGTTGTTTTCATCTAGAATGGCGACATGGGATTAAGGAGATTAAGAAGATGTGTCGGTTAATTATTCTGTTGACTGCGAAAGAGAGAGTTCTACTTTTGACTGCGACACATTTCTACTTTTGATGACGACTGTCACACAGCTGTTCTAAACACCTCCCCCTTCCAATTTTTTTTAAATTTTTCAATTTATCCTTTTGTTCTATTGATCTCTCATTCTCTAATTCTTCCATCTTGTCCTACTCCCTCCGAATGGGAGATAACCTACTCAGTTGTTTGCAGTTTGTTGGAGCCCTTGCGTTATCATTGCCATCATTTTTGTGCTTTTGTCTCAAGATTGGGTGATGGGTTGTGCTGCTAGGTGTGGACCGCCTTATCTGGGTATCGTGATCGCAAATAAAGTCACCTACAAACTCCCCGGATCTTTTTCGTCAATGAAATCCAGGGGAGGCCAAAAGTGACCCCCCTCCCCACCCAACGTATCCACCTACTTAATCTCTGAAACCCTCACCCCTAACTACCCCCCTCCCGCTTTTAAAAAACAAACCGTGCTGAAGTGTGGAACTCACAAATAAAGGCGGGCGCTGGCGGCGTCCAGGGTAATTCTAGCCGAACGCATAGTGACACAGGCAGATACCTAGAATATAAGGAAGGGGAACCAGGCCGGGGCTTGGAGGATACAAATGTGTGTGTGTGGGGGGTGTAGATGGGAGAGAGGGACGAAGACACAACTTTGGAGGCAGTAAACATGTCAAAGTTTGGAACGAGACAATTGTTTGATGTTTTTCTTTAACCCATTCTTTTATCCACTCACCCCCCCCCCCGTTTTTTTTTATCATCGATTCTCTACCCCTCACCATTTTTTTTTAAAATTGTATATCCATGATTCTAAACCAACCCATCTATTCCACATTCAGCTTTTAAACGGACAATCAAAGTATATTCACATTTTCACAAGAGCCTCTAAAAAGCTTTTGTGTTCATTGGATCTGAACGTTTAATTTCAAACCAACACCTTTTTGTCAGGAGTATTGTATACGGAGACAGTGGGGGGTGGGCGTTTTGTTTTATGTTAAAGTCTGCACAATAGACAATTAATACATAGACCATTTAAAAAAAAATGTTTTCCTATAGGCCTCTGCCCAGCCTCTCTTAACATATCAATTTATTTAATGGGAAAAAACACATTTTAGATTGAATTAAAAACGTTGAAAAACACAATTAAAGATTACACAGATTAATGATTTCATTAGAACTGCCAGGTCGCTAGGTGCAGTTTATCTGGGTTAACAACACCCAGAGCGGTCAAATTACTCCGTCAACTAAGTTTTCCGGCTGTTTCTATACCTTTGAAAAACAAAAAGGTGAGATGGATGAGGTTTGGGGGGGGGGGGGGATAATTAGGAGGCTTTCTACACAGAGCTCTCTTTCACGTGGATACGCCCCTGGAATGCAAAAAAAAAAAAAAACATCTCCATTGACTCCGTTAGAAGGTCTACGCCGAGCTCCCCGACACCTTGATCTGCCCTTCACGCCAATGTCAACGCTCCGTTGTTCGCAGATGAACAGAGCGTTCCAAAGCTGTACACAATTCGCAGATGAACAGAGCGTTCCAAAGCTGTACACATTAAGAGCTCCAGTGAATAATTTAAACATTTTTAGGCCCTAAATGTCTCCCAGGCTCCTATGTACTATGATGTCACTAACTCACTGTGAGCCTTTTTTTCTTTCTGAAATGCTACAATGTAATGTCTATGTTTATAAGCAGTTTACATTGAGTGGTCTACGGTTTGTGATGAATAACAAAGTATATATATATATAAAGAGGGTGGTGTAAAGTGCTAATCCATGCGACGATATATCAACAGGGCGCATGTTTGCCCAGATTTGACTACTTTCTGACCAAACGACCCACCTCATGACTTCAACGTGTAAAATATCTTAGAGTATCTATAGAGACGTAGAGGAACCAGTCACCAAACAGATGAATTTTTTTTTACCCCAAAGACCAATTTTTACCATTTTTTTAAAATTTCGTTATCACTAACGACCTTGACCTTGTTAATTTTCGACGACCTGTCACGATCTGAGAGTGTTTTTAAAAAAAGTCCACATACAACAATGTTGGAATCTTGAGTAGCGACAAAGTGTTGAGAGTTTCACGCTTGAGCAATTTAATTACCGCAGGATTACTGTTGATCATTAGAGGTTACTTAATTATGTCCCTTGCATTAGAACACAAGTTTTGAATAATACAATAATCCCGCAAATAAATTAATTCATGTTATCAATTATAAATGTTAACAACACAGAAACATGAGCGATATAGATACTTAAGCAGAGGTCTCGGAGGACTATCATTTTCAGAGTATTTAAAAAAAACCCAGCTCTTGTTTAGAAAAAAAAATATATATTGAGAACATTTTGGTAGGACATTCTTTAGTGATTCTCCTTTTCGTATGCCTCTTTACAAACTATACTACACTATGGACATTCGAGTACAGAGTTGCACTTGTTAAATACGCTTAATTAATCCAATTGTGTTGTTTTTTTTTTCATTGCTCAGTTATTTCAAAAGGGTTTTGTGATATAGAATTGTATTGTATGTAGAAGCTACATCGAAATTTAAATAGTTTTTTTTTTAAATTAATAGACTGTAGTTTACCTGCACAATTTAAAACCAAATCGTAGTATAGACAAATTCAGATTACTCCCCCCCGTTTTCATTTCGCCTCAGAGCTCGTAAGCAGTTTTCAATAATAATTCTATGATTCACTTTCTATTCTAATCATTTGTTGGCATGACAAGATATCCATAAGTTGCCACACGAGCGTCCTTTCACCTCAGCACGCCACTGTTTCTGAAATATTTTCTTTTAAGAAAAAAACCAAACCAAACCAACTATTTAACAAAATCAAAATTCTGATTGCACTACAGAAATGGAGGTGGATGAATCCAAAACAAATCCATACAAATCATACAATAAATTCTGGGGAAAAGGTTATCAATACATTTGTTTGGGCGCTTATAAAAACCTCGATCCGGCCATGATAAAAGTGCCTTCAGGCTTCAGGTTTCTTTTTTTTTTTTATATCGAATTGTGCCGTAAAGAAATTAAATAATGTCGAACTACAAAAGTTCTACTGATTTCCTAACTCCTAACACTTTACACAATTTAGATTTTTTTTCTCTAAAATCTAGATCTAGATGCTTGGCTTTCACTCTATTGTATGGGACTATACTCAAAGACTTGCAACCTCACGATCCACCGCGCATGCTCCGACGACACAGCCAATCAGCAATGTCATGCTGGCAACAAGCGCGTGATGTTTTCAAAGGTCTTTTGCATTTCATTTGGAACTCATTGGATAGTCTCCCCTCTGTTCTTCCAATTAGCCGTGCTGACATCTAGATCTAAGTCGGGGGGGAGGACCGTGGAGACAACAGAGACTTCACGTCACGTCTGCTTCTTGTTTTCCATACATAGCTTGCAGTTTAAACATTTCGTATGCAATACCAGAACTATGTATTAGTTTAATGGGTTTAAAACATAAGGATTTCTACTTTCAGTTT
>JADKLZ010051759.1:0-14473 GCA_021533235.1 Biomphalaria straminea | reverse complement strand
TCTTTCTCTTTTTCTTGATCTCTCTTTCTCTTTTTCTTGATCTCTCTTTCTCTTTTTCTTGATCTCTCCTCTTTCTCTTTCACTGACTCTCACTTTCTTTTTCTCCCACTCTCTCTCACTTTTTCTTACTATATCTCCATCTTTCTCTTTTTCATTACCTCAACTTTAGTGCTCTAGCTCTTTTTTCTTCTTTTTTTTTGTTTTCTTTCATAATCTCTCTCTCTCTCTCTCTCTCTCTTTTCTCTTTTTTTTTATATCTTTTTACATATGAAAAATCTTCACTCATTTGTCTTCTAAATGACACTCGCCTGTCTGTCCATCCATACACATTTTCCCTTACAATTAGTTCACAGACGATCCTGTTCCTTATTAACATTTAAAATACCGTGACCTACTTATACGTAACAACATGGCGATTACAACGTCTCCATTGGTAACGAACATTCCCCTACTGCTCTCTATTTTTTTATTTTCAGACATTCATCAATAAAACAATTAGAAGTAACCCAATTTAACAAATCAAATTTTAGTTAGCTCAACACACGTTGACACAATGTCATTGATACATAGGTCAGATGCTAGACATTATAAGTCAGTACTCAACAAAGGTGTTTTCATTGGCTGCTCTCCTTGTGAATATCATTATTAACCCGACGTGCATCCTGTCTCTAAGCTACGCCCACATGGCTTACCAACTCCTACGTCATTTCCTGGAAACACACACACACACACACACATTCTTTCGCAACAGATCATGGCCCAAATTATTATTATTAATATTGTAATAAGTTTCAATTAAACAATTAACAGCGGAATATTAATATAACAAAGGGTTTTAATAGCAACTATGTAATACCATAAGGAGGCGCGGTGGCTGAGCAGTAAAGCGGTTTGCTTCTGAACAGATGGTCCCGGGTTCGAATCTTGGTGAAGGCTGGGATTTTTAATTTTTGGATTTTTGGGCGCCTCTGAGTTCACCCAGCTCTAATGGGTACCTGACATTAGTTGGGGAAAAGTAAAGGCGGTTGGACGTTGTGCTGCCCACATGACACCCTCGTAAACCGTAGGCCACAGAATCAGATGACCTTTACATCATCTGACCTATAGACCACAAGGTCTGAAAGGGGAACTTTATTTTTTTTTTTTTTACGTAATATTACAAACCAGATTTCTTTAGATCCAGTTCTGTATAACAAAAGTTAACCGGCCTTCATTGCTGTCTCTCTATGTACTCCCCTGTCTTTCCATGCTCGTGTAGAACAGTGTCTAGTGCACACCATGTAGCTTTGTGCGGATATAGAGCTACAACAATACGTTAAAAACGAACTAATTTGTATTCTCTGGCAATGACATAGATAATTCATTGTAGTCCCTTTAACAGTGTCTATTGAACAATGTTCTGCTGATGTGGCAGGTCTATGTTATTATTAAGTATATGTCTCAACATTTTGTCTACTAATTTCATCTAAATCTCCACCAATACCTTTGACCGAAATTCAGTCGTGGAGTGTTCTATTTTTTCTCCTCTTTATAAGAATATCATTTAAAAAAAAAAAAGATCTATACAATCTTAACCCTAAACATAGTCCTAACTATATAGTGTATGTGTTCTAGACTTTACTGCAGTGTAGTGACAGCCTTAAACTTATTGCATGCATTGCTTTTTTTTTTAATGTGTAAGTTTGCAAACAGCTATTATGTTCCTATAGCTGTTGGGTGGTATGACCTATATGACATCTCCATATACTCTATTATACAACCATAGACATTTATGTCTATGTCTACAACCCACTACACCGTGGTGTCACTAAATGTCGCGTTCAAAGTTGGTCAACTGTAGTGCGTCTCTATACCAAGTATCTAGCAATACTATATATATAATGTAGAATTTCTAATAGAATTACTACCGTGGAAGAACGAAGACAGAGTTTAGACAATAGTTATAACATAACATCTATTTATTGCCAAGCATTGCACCAATAACCAACAGCAATATCTCTAGAGCAATTTTAAAAAATAATAATATGAGAGAATAAACGAAATGATATTCTTAACAACAACAAAAAAAAAGGCCAAGAGATATTACGTTGAGTTATATCTAAGACATTGGAGTGGTCTGGATGAAACGGACCAAATAACAGAAAAAAAAGGTTAAAGGTCACGCGGGGCAAAGGAGGAACCAGTCTGTTTGTAAGGCGGAAATTACATTGCGTTGCTTCGATCAATTGATTTTACAATGGCCTCAATTTCCTCCTCTGTCATGGGGGATGTGATGTCCGGCTGGTCACATAGGAGGAGAGAGGGCAGAGAAAGTGGCTGGCTAAAAAAAAAAACAACATGCAGCGCTGAGACTTACTTGGACCCCTGTCCGTGATGAAATATGTTTTCTTATGTGTTATAGGTTTTTTTTTTTTTATAGAACAAGTAAGAATGCCCATCAAAAAAAAATTTCGTCTATCGAGGATAAATATAAATAATTTGTTTTATTTTTGGTATCTATGTACAGTTTATTTTGGGGCGCGGTAAAGCGCTTGGCTTCTGAACGGGGGTCCCGGGTTCAAATCCTGGTGAAGACTGGGATTTTTAATTTTTGGAATTTTGGGCGCCAGCCAGCTCTAGTAGGTACCTGACATTAGTTGGGGAAAAGTAAAGGCGGTTGGTAGTTGTGCTGGCCACATGACACCCTCGTTAACCGTAGGCCACAGAAACAGATAATCTTTACACCATCTGCCCTATAGATCCCATGGTCTAAACAAGGAAATTTACTTCACTTTGTATGAAGTGTCGATAAACTTTATGTTACCTTATACACACTTTACTAAAAAAAAGAAGATGATTACGTACTACGCGTCATGCATCTGGTCTATCATGTTGACCAATGACTTTAAATCTGCCAAGTCATTGGTTTTCCTGGCTGGCATAGGCAACCCATTCCATGCTCTAATAGCTCTTGTGAAGAAAGAGTATTTAGCTTTGTATTTTAAAGGTATTTAATTTTTGAGCACTTTCTACTAATGTCAAATCACATTTCTCGTACTCTGGTGCTACAGATACATTTTCATTATGTTGTGGGCAACAGGGATCTTTGAATGAAACATCCTTGACCTCTGTCAATATGTGCAGACATGGACGTTGTCCCAATGAGGTCTTGTGAAGTGCCATTTTCGCCGTTAATACGACTGTCTTCCGCGAACACTTTTATTTATATCTCGAAAGATGGTCAAGTGACTTTTGTGGATGTTGTCCAGCTGTCTCTTCCCTATTCAAGATGGTAGGAGGTGGAAACCAAGTCAGGCTGCTCACCCCCCCCTCATCTTTTTGTGTTTACCTGTAATGGGAACATACCTCGCTTTGAATTGCACTTTAGTGTTTGGGCCAAACATAAGCAAAGAAAACAGGCACAATGAACGTTAAGATGATACATGTAGCAGAAAAAAAAAATTAAAAAAAATATTTATAAAAAAAAAGCTTATACGAAATGTAATTGTATCAATGAGTTTGGATCAGTCATGTAATTAAATTTGTAATAGATCTAGACTTTTCTAAACCAGCAATAATGAATATGTGCGATTAATAATATTTTTATCAATCGTTTGATTTAGCTCCTATTTCACGCTATGAACATTATTAGTACGCTATGATTCTATCTTGTACCTGGACCAGTTAGGAAAAATAAAAGAAGGGGGGGGGAAACACAAGGATGTCTAGGTAGATTTTAAAGTTATTATTCTTTAGAAAGCATGAAAAAAAAGGAGAACGACCTGATTTTGAACTTGTAGCTCATATCTCTTCGGGCGACGTGCTAACCACTTTGCTAGTGATGTACTTATGACTAGAGAAGATGTAAAGTTGTATATTGTTTGTTTCAATATAGAACAGTGGCCTATTAAGGGGGGGGGGGGCTAATTCAGCTTATACCACCACTTCAGTCAAGTACAATCTCTTTCCTTTGTTCGAGATACCAAAAAAAAATAAATAATTACCAATAGTTAAACTAACTTGGGGCTACAACTTAGCAATGAGATGTACGTACACCCAACATCCTTAGAAAATGAACGACCTTATTATTGTTATAAGTTTATTGTTGTTTGCGGTACAATGATTCTACCTATTTAAATATATAAACTGGAGCAGGATTTCTGTCTAGGCCCATATACTTCTTCATAAGCGTTAATAAAATTACACTTTATTAAGAATACTTCTATCTAAAAGTATGCCATGATTTAGAAGAGAGAAATAGTTTTGTAAATGTAATCTTATTTTCCTTTCTTTTTTTAAATATTTAATTTATATATTCAAAAAGAAAAAAAATATATATATATATGTAAGTTTGTAAAAGGTAAAGCTTTGGGTTGTCTTTGACAAAGTTGGTGTTAAGTGCCGATCACGGTGTTGCGAGATAACTTGTCACAAATCAACCACCAATGAAGGCCCAACAATGATATAGTAAGTCGACGCTGCTCGAACAATAAAATGAACTTTAATACTCAAAAGGGAACCGTCGATGTCCTTCTGTAGCCTTATTTCACTAAAACAGCGTCTTGCGTCTTTGTTGACTAAATAGTTTCTGACTTGTTTTTAATCTAACCTATCGTCACTTCCGTCACTAATGAAAACTTATCCCCTAATTACTTCCGAAATAAACCTATCTTTAATCATGTCATAACAACGGAAGTGACGATAGGTTAGATTAAAAACAAGTCAGAAACTATTTAGTCAACAAAGACGCAAGACGCTGTTTTAGTGAAATAAGGCTACAGAAGGACATCGACGGTTCCCTTTTGAGTATTAAAGTTCATTTTATTGTTCGAGCAGCGTCGACTTACTATATCATTGTTGGGCCTTCATTGGTGGTTGATTTGTGACAAGTTATCTCGCAACACCGTGATCGGCACTTAACATTGGACATGAGAATGTTGGCAACTTTAAGATATAAAAGTTCAACATTCGAGATATAACAGTTTCTGACCCATCGAATTTTCGGATATTTTGTATAACTCTATTGTGGGGGCCCCTAACTTGTGGAGGCGCAGAGCTCGCAGCCGAGCCTGCATACCGTTTAATCCGGCGCTGGATATAAATAGCTATTTTGATGTTATTGGTGTAGAACAGGGGTGGGCAAATTACGGCCCGCGGGCCACATGCGGCCCGCCGAAGTGTTTTATGCGGCCCGCGAAAACCTAAATAAATCAAGTGTGCCCACACATTACACATATGAAAAAGCAAATATATCAAAAGTAAATAATGTAAATATCTATAGAAATGATTGAAACTTTTGATTCTTATCACTTAGAATGAAGAGGCTAAGGAAACATTGTCTCTAAACGTCCTTCTAAAAAGTTTAAAGTAAACGATGATTATATTTAAAAGCAATATTTCGATGAATTCTGTAAAGCACATAGGCCCAGGCCAGTATTTATTCAATGCTATGAAGAATTGTGTTGAAAGTTGGGTTGGCTTGTACAAGATGGCAAGGGTAACAACTGGTGGAGCTTTGACTGAGAAAAACAACCTTTTTAATAAAAAAAAAAAAGAAAATATCTCAACCATAATTTAGTAACTGCAAACTTTATACAACCACATTGAATTCGAGCTAACTTAGAACCACATCCAATCATTCGAAAATTCCATAGGGCTGTCCTTAGGTATAGTCAAAGTATGAAGCTGTTAATCTCCATGATTGATTAAGAGCTCGCACAGTACTATAGTTTGATATTACAGAAAAAGAATAGCGAAACTTGTACTCAATGTTATTGTCCGAAGTACACTAGGTCTTTGATAAATTGTATAATTTTAGCTTCTTACCTTTATTTTGTATTTTTCTATTTTTTTCGGGGCCACCAAATTCACTTCGCCATTTATATGATATATATGCGGCCCGCCTAGTCCCCAAATTTTAGTAATGTGGCCCTCGGTTGAAAAAGGTTGCCCACCCCTGGTGTAGAATATTGCAAATGTGGATAGACTGCATATTTTAATGTATACGATAATTTGTATGCTCTTTATTAGCATTCTAAACTATAAATAAACTCTTTCACTTGTGTCATTGCTTAGATTAAAATTGCGGCCTAAAACTGGCGCGAAACAAAGTTAGATAGGAACGTAGAAAAAGTACGAATAGAAATTGGGTCGCGGAAGGATGTGTGTTGATAAATTAAAACAGTCACGCGTAGGAATCTTAGCAAGAAAAACGTGTTTGTTTTTTCTAGAAGTTTCAGTGACAGCAACACAAGACAGAATATATTTGTTGTGGATTTAAATGTTATAATTGTGTCGAAATGGATCATTGAGTGATTCTACTACTCATTTATGCTAGATGCTTGATTTGAGATGACATTAATTTATAAGGTAAGGTCTTAATTGTCGTAAAGTTTAAACCTCTTTCAGTTAGACAAAAACCGCTACATGCATTTAGAAATAAATAGCTGCTAACAGACCTTCAGATCTATTGGACAAATAAAGTTATTGTCATTTGTTTAATTGACCAAATTAACGAGTGTGTCATGTGGCCAGCACAATGACAAATCGCCTTTACTTTTTCCCGACTAACGTCAGCTATCCATTAGAGTTAGGTGGTCAATGGTGCGGCCTAAAGAAACGAAATTTCTTATTATAGTCGTCATCAGGATTCGAACCCGGGACCCCGGTTCAGAAGCCAAGCGCGTTACAACTTATCCACCACGCCCCCTTTTTGGACCCTGGTAGCACGAAGCAACAAGTATTAACTAATCGACAAAAGTGAATTTGCAATAAATTAATTTTGTTTACTTTCTCTATTAATTTCAACATTTCTTCCAATCTAGTATTGTCTTGTATTCGCATATGTTTTTCTTAAGGTTACCTTACCTCGACCCCATATTTCTCCATTTCCTGTTACCATAGGGTGGCATCAGTTCTGATGTAAACTAGATTTTCCAAAATGAATGTACCGATAAATTGGAAATTGATGATTGTTTAAGTTAACATGAATATCCCTAAATGGAAATATTCAACACAAACCACGTGTTTTATTAATTCCACTGGCGTAGCTAGGGTGGAGGGAGGAGGGGGGATTATTTGAAAATCCCTCTAGGAACCAATTGAGGGGGGCCCCAAATGAGTGTTTTTTTTACATAAAAAATTAAGTATTACGCCAAATGCAGGGGATCCCAAAGAGGTCAACCCCCCAGGCCCCCAAACGATGGAAAATTTTTAGCTACGCCCCTGATTAATTCAATATTTTTTTTTACAAAACTTATATTAAATCACTATGTCTGTTTGTCTGTCTGGTAAAAAAATCTGTATACGTTATATCTCCCACACGCAATCTAATATGAAGTCAAAACTTCGGACATTTATTCATTGGCCTAGACATAACATAAAGAACTGCCAACGCCATTTCTCCCTCTCGCTTTCTTACGTAATGTTAATACTATAATAAAACTTTTAATTTACGTAACATAACATGGAACAATTTTAAAAGTTCCTAATTAGTCAATTAATTATTGGTAATTAATTATTTCGCTTGATATTGGAATAAGGGAAATAGCTTCTACATTATTGTTTGTTTGTTATTTGAATATTTTTTATTAAGAAAATAAGTTTGAAAACACATGCGCAAAAAAAAAAACGGAGCTGCACTTATTGTCTCCCTGCAGTCGAAGAGGACATAAGAAAGAAAAGTGATTCTGCAACGACAGACTTGTCGCCCTTTTTCCGACAACATTTGACCGTCTGGAAATATCAATTTATGATTGATTTCGTTATTCCTTGCGCTGGCTACACATTTTTGTTATTTTGACTTTTGGGGATATCTAGATCTATATGTGTTTCCTTATTTTCGATTCATGGATACCTTAATAAAAAAATAAACTTGCAACAGTTTCCTCATAATTTTCTGATTCTCATCAATATCTGTGACTATTGATTTTACTATTGTATTGATTAATCTAATAATAGGCTTGTCTTCGAATCCGAAGGTTAGTAAGGAATACAGTGTTTCCCGTGGCTGTGCAGTCCCAGCTGTGACCTACATATTTTGCCACATCCAGGGCAAGCAAAACCATTGTCCGCAGGTGGTCGGTTTAGATTTTCTTTTCGTCGTCTGCGTTTGTCCTCGGCGGCAGATTTTCTTTTGGTCTCAAATATGTATCCCGCGGCCTTCGTGAGTGACCTCCAGCTGTCTCGTTCCGACGCCGCATGCAGCCAGGTGCTCTTTTCTATGTCAGCCAAGGAAAGTTGACGCCTAAGCTGGTCTTTGAAGCGCTTCTGTGGGGCGCCCTGTTACGTCGACCACCTTTTAGCTCACCAAAAAAGACTGCCTTTGGCATACGTTCGTCTCCCATACGGAATACGTGCCCTGCCCAGCGTAGCTGTCGGACCATAAGAAGTCCCTCTATACTGTCCATACCGGCGTTCGCCAGGACATCGCTGTTTGTAGTGCGGTCCTGCCATCGTATGTCCATAATAAAGCGCAAGCACCTTTGGTGAAAGCGCTCAAGGAGTCTTAGCTGTTTTCTATATAGTGTCCATGTCTCATAGCCATATAGAAGGGTTGAGAGAACCACCGCATGGTAGACATTTATTTTGTAGGTAGGCGGAGCGAATTGTTCTTCCAAATTCTCGCCTGAAGGCATCCAAAAGCGCTACTGGCCGTGACCAGACGGTTATCAACTTCCCTTGAAAGTGAGGCGTCATTTGACACTATGCTACCAAGATATGTGAAGTGGTCTACCACGTTAAGGGGCTGCCCGTTTACTGTGATCCTTGGGGCTGAGTATGTTTCATTGGGTGACTTCTGGAACATGACTTCTGTTTTCCCGAGGTTTATAGATAGACCGAAAGAGGCGGCAGCGTAGGCAAATTCGTTTACCGCGTTCTGGAGGTCATTTTCATTGTGAGCTAGCAGGGCGCAATCATCGGCATAGAGAAGCTCCGTTATGACCATTTCCTTTGTTTTAGTGTGAGATAGTAGACGTCGGAGATTAATCTAGATCTAGAAGTAAAGGTGTTCATGAATTCTTTTTTACTACAAAGCTTATAACAACTACGTCTGTCTTTCTGTGTTTAATATTTTATAATTTAATTCGCCCACTCCCAATTCTTGGATCAGGTTGAAACTTTGCGTAATTATTCAATGCCGATAACAACATATTAATCAAATTAAAAAAAAAATAAACCAATTAGTTATCAATTAGTCGATATTAATTAATTTCATTCTATTTAGAAATTGTAACTAAGTTTAGGGAAGATACGCATTGTGGAATGAATTGGATTCTTATCTAATAATGTTAAACTATCAATAGTCTATAAAATTGTATAGTGTACACTGTTCTCATTCAGGCCGGTGAGAGGGAGCTTTTGTTCACTTTTGCTGGCCTAGAGTTCCAAGAGCCGAAGACTCAACTCTACCTGACAGTTTCAAGAAGAAGAAGAAATACTTGAAATTAGACATGAAAGTTGTATTATTTTTTTATCTATACAAAACAAATAATCATTGATACATGTAATTTTAATCAATATAAGTGCGAAAACATAAACTTTTTTTTTAATTAGATGAGAATAAAAAAAGACATTGAGACTTATCGAGACGTATGATCTACAGCTCGTCTGTTTCAGTTGTCGACGGTTGACGAGGGTCTCATGTGGCCAGCACAAACTATATTAAGTATTAAAGAGTTTAGTGGACTCAGAATCGTCCCAAAAACTCCGAAGTTTAAGAAATTTTATCTCGGGATTTGATCTCGAAATTCTTCATTTCGAAAGCTAAGCAGCATTTCTATTAACACTGGGGTTATATAATACATTTGGAGGTAGCTCTGAACTCTGGCTAATGTCCGTGAGATGAACACGTTTTGTTTTTCGGCTGTCATTATAAAATTTGTTTAGACTTAGCGAACCGTCTAGTATCTCCTGGGTTGAACGTTATCCAATCTAGAGAAAACTCAGGACCCGATTTTGAAGGTCAGTCAAAATTATGACTGAGTCAATGACTCAACATTATGACAGAGTCAGTGACTTCGGTTTCATTTTTTTTCCAGAATGTCAACTAGAACCACACAAAAAGTCGACGACGGGTATCAAAGTAGCAAGGTCGTATTTCTGTGGGCGTACCCCTCTCACCCCCCCCCCCCCCATTCTTCTCCGTCACTTCATAAAGTTATAACTTAAAAAAAAAAGAAGCGTAGGCGGGAATGTTAATGCTTTGGATCACCAGGGGAAATAAATCTGATGATTCTTACCGAACGATTGGACGTGACTCTGAGGAGTTAAAGCCCCTTCAATAATGCAAATATGCCAGTGACCGGGGCGATCTCTCTCTCTCTCTCTCTCTTCCTTTCCTCGACTTCTTCCCGTTGAAGTTTTTTTTTCTTTCAATTGGCGAGCCCAAGTGTTGACCATCAACTTGATTGCCTGGCTAGTGGAACAACAGAACACAGGTTGATTATATCAAACCCCCCGGCTTGACCGTCAAGTGTATTAGTGTCGACGTCCAGAGACGAGGACAGTCGTCTTCGAAGTATGTTTCAACGGCCAGCGCTCTGAAAGTTCAAAGGTTACAATGAAATGCGTGAACAAACCAGATGTTTCGTAGAATTACGAAATGCAATGTTTTAGTGGAAATGTCAAAAGCTTTGAAATTAAATATTTAACATCTCCACAGAGAATTAAAACGTGCATTTTTTTTTCTTGAGGGCTTATACAATAATAATAGATTTTTGACGAAGAGTTCTTTAGAAAAAAAATTACAGGATCTATTTTTTTTAACTACTTTATCCCTAGAAGAGGTGTATTTGACGGTCTTTGACTTGTAGCACCAAACTACTGATAGACAATTAAACTGCAGTAGGCATACAATATTTCGACATAAAAACTTATTTTGGATAAACGTCTTTGTAAACAAAACTAAATATAGCTTTTACTACAATACTAACCGGATATGACCCTGTCCTGCGGGTTTACCCGTTTAGCCGACATCTTGATATCAACTATAAATAATGTGAAAAAGAGTTCACCTATTTATAAAGTTTTGTCTTGTAATAAATAAAAATATAATTAATTTTTTTATTTATCTTAATCTTAAACATACAGTATGGTCTCCGCGATGATGAAAGGAACATTTACGCTAAGTTTTATCAAGATTGGTCAAACAGTTTCAATTTCTATGCGGGACATATATACATAAATACAAATTTATACCTTTCATTTTACGTTATATATTAGATTGACTAATTGTGGTGATTGTGTTTGTATAGAGCATTGTAGATACCACTTGATAGAACCTTGGTTGTTAGATTTGAGAATTCTATGTTTATTTATTATTATTTATTATTATTTCATTGGCTGACTAGGTAAAGTGAGGGTGATGGCCCTTCAGTTTTAGTATTGTAGTCAGGGACCGAAGTTTTTGTGATTGACTAGTATAAGTACGATATAAGGCAGTTTTATAGTTGATGTATATATTTGAAGAATTCAGCTTTTGTCGACGTTACCTACAGTTATAATTATTTCTATTGCTTTTATTAAATATTTCTTATTTCTAATGCATCCCTGGTGTTTCTTGAAGTCTGTATACGATATGTGAAAATGTCAAACCCATAGGCTAGGAGTTCACACCAATTATAACACTAATTCAACTTGAGATGAAATGAATTAAAAAGGATATTTAAACAAATCTAGCACACTATCAAAACACGTCTCTACACTCCAGCTTCTGGGGTATTAAACACAACTTACGACAGCTTGCATCATTCTTAAAGAATAACATTAAATTAATGATCTCTCTCTATATATATACAACGAACAATAAATACCCCCTTTAAAATCACCTAGGTAACACACACACACACACACTTCATAACAAGAGGACGAGGTGGTTAAGTAGTTAGGCGTTTGTCTTCCAAACTGAAAGATCTGGAGTTTGAATCCCGGTGACGGATGGGTATTTTAAACTTTAGGAGCTTTAAGACATCCCTGAGTGCTCCCAACTTTATTGTGTAGTTAGTAGGAATAAAGGTTAAAGAAACCTATGAACTTTGCATCATTTGCTGGAATTTACCCAATAGATCTCATTGTCAAGCGGACATCTAATACTTTATTTCTGTTCTAATTTAATTGACTAAAAACAATTTGCAGATGTATCAAATAAAACAGCACTCCTAAGTATTGGAAACCGGGTTTAAGGAGATTGGTTGAAGCGTCCTCGTCCGCCCCCCCCCTTCCCTTCCTACTCCGCCCACGTATTCAACGTCATGTGCTGCGTATGACGTCATCTTTCGATGAAAAGCTTTCACCGCTTTCTTTTGTGACTCCTTAAAGTTGATCTAATTAAGAAGCCCCCACCCGTCCCCCCAGTGAAACATTCCCTGTTTCCGTTGTCCTGACACCCTTATCTCTTAATATTAGTGACATAAGGTTTGCTACATCGACATAAGGCTCGGTGAATGGGGGACTCGTGTTTCTTCTAGTCATTCAGTTCTCGCCTTTGCTTTTCCTTAATCCTATTCAAGCGACCCTCCACCTCTTTTTTTACTTTAAAGCATACGCCCCCGGGAGATGAGCAGAACGTGAGGTGAATGCAGTATTAAGATGGTTGCTTGCAGACGAGACTGTCGCGGGACTTCAGGAATCTTCTATTAACTCTTACGTTTCCGATGGGTCACTATTGAACCCAAAATATTTGAAACATCTGCCAGTTATGTAAATTTCGTTCCGGATAATATGTCGTCGAGCTTTTAAAAAGTAAAAAAATAAAAATCAAAAGTAGGTTTTGCCTTTTTTTTTTTCAAAGCTCGAATCAACTCACTCTGTCTGGTAAAACAATCGGAAATGTTATTTCTCCGACACCCGATTACGGATCAAACAGAAATTTTTCGTAATTATTTCTTTAACCTGACAACAAAATAATCAGTTTTTAAAAATAACCAATTATTTAATTAACTATTGGTAATTAATCATTTAGTTTGGTATCTCGAACAAGGGAAAGAAATTGTACTTGACTAAAGTGGGAGTATATGCTGAATTAGTCGCCGCTTTGAAGTAGCTTTGTAACAAACAATCAATAACTATAGGCCTATTATGCTACGTTGAATTAAAACAGCTTTATTTTAGCAACCTCCAAAAAAAAAACGAACACATTTTGTCTGTGAATTCTAGTATCACTTAACTTGTCGAAGTAAAAGTAGAAGTAGTGTGAGATACCTTTCTATTACAGGTGACCATATGCAACAGGATTATTGCTAATACTAAATACTAAGTAATAAGAGTGTATGGCATGTAATTAGTAGAGCCAATGAGTTCCGTTATTTATATTAGTCTTTGCAGTAAATAAGGACAGGTGTAGGTAATTATTATCTTTTTTTTTGAAGTTACATCTATATTTTATAAGAGAATAGCAAAAATTTAATTACTTCATTAAATTGAACATATTTTTTTTTCTGAAATTTTAATTAAATGCGTTTTCACGAACACGAGCTGATGTCTGAAATTTCCTCTCGATGAAATAATGAAAAGTCAAAATAAACGACTCAAATTGTTTTGACTATGACGGAAGAGTAAGGTAATAGTAGGGTTTGAATAGCCAGCCTTTTTTGTACTTCATTGTACTGCCACCAATACGCACTGACACCACTCGTTCCTAACACATGCACACACTCAGCCCAGTTCACGTACGTTCTCCGAAAATCTCGTTCAGACGAGTGTTTGAACATTTTTTATTTTTGTTTTCCTTCTTACGTTTGTGTCTTATGTTCGAGCGAAGTATTCATTAACATTCACACCTTTGCGTTACAAAATTTAATTACTTAAACATACTTCCGTGACGAGTATCTGGGACAGGAAATATTCAAAATGTTCCCGACCATATTTTTTCTTTTTGATGATCGAGGGTAATAATTTTTTTTTTGTGACTAACCAACACGCACACATATACTTATATGCTTTCAATTTTAAATTATTTCTTTAAAGAAAACTGTATATATTTAAAAATCAATTTTATATTCCACTTCTATAAATCCTTCTATTTGTCATTCTGTTTATCTATAAATCTCCACAATATATCTTTTCTTTTCCAGTAACCCTCAACGTCTAACTCCATCTCTTTATGTTACCTTCCTCTATTTTATATACCTCTTACATTCCTTAAATCACTCTTTTGTACTCAGTCTTTTATCTATCTACCTCTTTTGATGTTTATTATTCTCGTAAAAAAATGATTTTTTTTTACAAAGCTTATATGAATTAGCTCTGCCTGTCTGTCTGCCTGTCTGTCTGGTAAAAAGATTTTACACGTTATTTCCCGTACACAAATTCAAACTTAAAACAATAATTTATTGTACCAAACAAAACACGAGTCAATTTGAAACAATCAACCAATTAGTCTATTATTTATTGGCAAATGATTATTTTAGTTGATATCCAAAAAGAGAAATAAATTCGACATTATTGAGTTTTAGAGTTGTATGAGTGAAGTTCTCTACTTAGAAAAAAAAACTTT